>VMDO01009960.1:14939-74336 GCA_007922755.1 Pedetes capensis | reverse complement strand
TTTTTTTTTTTATATTTTTTTTTTTTTTTTTTTTTTTTTTTTTTTTTTTTTTTTTTTTTTTTTTTTTTTTTTTTACTTTTTGAGACAGGGTTTCCCTAAATTACACAGACTGCCTCTGGTCTTGAACTTGTGATCCTCCTGCCTCCGACTCCTGAGCCACTGAGATTACAGGTGTGTGCCACCAGCCTGGCTTGTAAAATCAATTTCTAAACTTACATTTCTCCTCCAATTTGCTTTTCTACCTCCATATCCTCCTCCTGAACCAATCTCTCTCAGGTCTACCACCCTCCCTGACTGGTCTTTATTGCAGGGTCCTCAGAAGAGGGCCTAAACCTTTGGAATTTCCTGAGTGACAGAGTGTCTTTACTATTCATGAGTCCTGGGATTAGGCCTGGGTTTATGCTAATGAGGTGACTCCCAGTGGGTTACTGGAATGACCCAAACACACATGATTATAGGATTGGGACTCTGAGCCAGCCTAATCTTTGGGATAAAGATTGAGTTTAATCATATGATTCAATTTATCAGGTCTATGTAATGAAACCCTAATCAAAACTCTGGACACTGAGGCTCAATGGAGCTTCCTAGTTGATAATACAGTGATGTGCAGGGAGCATGACATGTCCTGGTTCCATGTGGAGAAGGCCTGGAAGCTCTGTGTTCCCACTTAGACCTCATGCTGTGTGTTTCTTCATTTGGCTGGTCTTTATTTGTATCATTTAAAATAAAACTGTAATAATAAGTATAGTGTTTTTTGAAACTTGACAGGGTTGTGGAAACCTCCAAATTGATAGCCTGTCAGAAATGTAGATAGGCTGGTGACCCCCAAAGACTAGCTGGGATCTGATGTCTTCTGGAGTTTATATCCTCTAACTTGAGGGGTCTGTACTAACTATGGGTGGTTAGTGCCCAAACCAAATTGCCACCTCTGGCTGTGGAACAGCTGGGGCAGGCGGCAAGAGGGGCAGGGTGCTCAGTGGAGAAATGGTAAAGAAACCAAGGGCATGTAGTGCAGATTACGGAACCTGCTCGGCCTTTACTTAGCTAATTATTGCTGGACTGAGACCTACAGATAGTGAGCATTTAGAGGGTTATGAAGAGATCTAAGAAGCCAGAATATAGCCTATACATATGCAGGATAGAATCATGAAAAGGCAGAGAGATGTACCTAGTACATGTCTGTGGCTAAAGAATAAAGTAACCCTCCTTTTTTTTTCTTGAGCTCTAAGCAGGAATAGGATGCTGCTGGACTGTGATCTTACATAAGGTCTCTCTTTATCCTTTAGCCATTCTGCCTAAGGAGTTAGTGACAATTTGAAATCCATTAGCCGGTGAGTGCTTCGTGGATTAAACTATTTACTCTTGTGTGTTCTACCCATTTCCTTGTCAGGATTAAATTTTGTGTATTACAAATAATTGATGATGTTGGGCTCTTCTCAGAACAAAAATAAAGCTTTGAAATATTTTTTAGAATAAGCTTTGCTCAAGTAAAACCTAAGCTTCATTCTTTGCCTGGGGACCTGCCTGATTCAGGCCAGGCCCCTTTATTCTCCTGTATTCCTGCCATCCTCTGCCTCCGTAACTCCATCACGTGGTCTGTCCTGCAGGTCCCCTTCTATGTGGTACCCATTCCCTCCAGGGATTGACTATTGTTGATCTTTAGATCTTTCTGTAGCTTGTTCACTTATTCCCCTATAGTCTCTACTCAAATTTTACTTCCTTGGAGACCGTGGCAACCCTTCCAACTCTGCCTAATGCAGCTTCATTCATCTCCACTCTTTTAGCTTGCCTTGCTTTTCCACTTCATCCCCTAACATTACCTACATTAGTAGTTGTAGTTGTAGTTGTTTGCCTCCAATAAAAGAATGTAAGTTCTAGTAGGGCAAGGCTTTGTTTTGCTTGGTCCTAGAACCTAGAACAGTGCCTGGCACATATTGGGGCTGCAAAAAATGCTAGGTGAATAAATCCATAAATCAAAACCGAGTGTTCCATGACTGCTATTTCCATTTCTCCCAAGGGTCCAGAAGTGAGGAATATTCCAGTAATAGGTGAAGTGATTATCTTATCCTGAAAAGGTCTACGCACCACATTAATATCAACCAAGGCGAAACCACCTCCATAGCCCCGAAATGAGAGGACGCGTGGGTGTGCAGGGAATTAAGGAAGCAGACTATGACTTAAAAGGCAGCCCAGTCTCTGCGTGAATCCCAGCTCTACCTCTCATTAAGTACACGATCAAAGAAGATTATTATTTAAGTTTCTTCCTCTGAAAATGAGGATAATAATTCCTCTTTTAGGTTTTCTATCAGGATCTAATATAAAAGGCTATAATGGAAATCATGCGATGTGTTTCCTGTGGAGAAAGCAAGCTAACATTCTTGCCCTGCTTTTGGTAGGAGGATAAGGGAAGCAGGGTTAGGGCAGGCGATGTAGGTGTATCATGTGGGAACATGTGGTTAGGGGCAAAGCACAAGGAGAGTGGGAGGAGTCATCTGTCACTGGCCTCATGGGATTATAATGTCCTTGGAGTTAACACATTTTCAGGGACAAGAACAAGGAGTCACCCTGACATAAGTTTTTATGTTTCCCCACGTCCACTGCAATTTGGGAGTTTTGGAGGTTTTGCATTCACTCTGCCCCACCCCACTGCTTGCTAAGTCTGTGGGAATGGAAAGCTGATTCACTTCTTCCACATCACCAAAATTCAACTTTGGCCTCTGTGTGTCTACTTTTTAAAACGTCAATCCCTCAAATTGCCACACTTCCAAATTCTACTGTTGGACAATCATTGACAGGCACAGAAAAGGAGGATACCACAGAATGGAAGGATTCTATTTTTGTCTCTGTTTCTTTGAAGGACTGTCTGTGGTAAGCTTCCTAAGGAGTGGTGGTACCCACGTAGTCAGAGCTGACCATTTGTGTATCAGGACTGATGCTTTGAAAGGAAGCTCTGAGTCTTTGCGCCAGGGTATTTGTAGCCCTTTCATGTTTTACTAAACACACTGTGAATCCTCCTTTACTTCCTTTTTCATTATTTATGTTACCCAGAGGGGCTCAGAGAACCACTTCCACAGATCCAGTTCTTCCCTCCCTCTCCCAGTTTGGCCTTTTTGTTGCCTTCAAGGCCCACTATTTGAGAGAAGTGACGATGACCTTTAGCTTTGTGTGGTCCCAAGGCCAGTGGTCATGCTCTGAATTAAGCTAAGGAAGGCTTGTCCTTAGAACCATTTTTGGCTTTGCCATACTGTGCTTGGAAATCAGATTATAGGAGATGCCTGAACTTTGGCCCAGTTTGTGGCGTCAGTATGTGGCCAGTGGATGCATGCCTACTTCACTTCAGAGCTGACAAGGCTTTTTAGTGTCCTAACAAACAAGATTTATTTGGATTTGAATTTATCACTAGGAATGGAAAATTGATGGTCTCGCCAGTGTTAGTAGCCAGGACTGCCAGTAGCCTGTTGAACTCAAATTTATCCCTAGGTCTTACATCCTGTATACTTCACCAGGGAAATATAACTATATTCTTTTTTCATTCTCCTACTGAGATTTTAGAGTAATTTGACTACACCTTTGTGTGACTATTACAAGTATTCTAAAAAGACATTATAATTAGCATTTCCAAAATCTAATATTTTTTACAATTGGGGTACTTATAGAGAATTTAAAACAGTATCACCAACAGTCTCACATTTACTTGTGCTGGAGGCTGGGTTGAAAATTATGTTATCAACTGGAATCATGCAATATCTAAACAGTATTATTTAAGGGAGGATTTGGTCATGATCTAGTCCTTGATCATAGTTTATGTATCATATAACATACAGTATAATTTCCCATTTCTGTTCCTGAGTAATCTTTATTCACCCCACCTTGCCTCATAGCCTTATAATTCAGTTTTAATTTGCTGAAAAATGTGGAGATTTGGTGGTATCATCACACAATGCAACCTGTATTAACTCAAATTGTGCACAATTACTAACTAGTTCAGGTATAAAGATAACCTAATTATTTTAACCTGGGGCTGGGGTTTAGCTCACTTGGTAGAGTGCTGCTCTGCATTCTCTGAGGCCCTGGGTTTGATCCCCAGCACCACACAAACTGGAGAAGGACTTGGCAGCCCGCTCCTGAAACAATCAGACATTGAATACCCTATGAATAGCAGAGAACAACAACAATTATTTTAACCTAAGAAATGGTTGTGTTTAGGCTAGCATGATATATAAAAATGAGATTTACCAAAAAACAAAACAAAAAAATAGTATTTACTATTTCTTTCCAAAAAGATTTTTTTTTTTTCCAATGCTGGGTATCAAATCCAGGGCTTCATGAATGCTAGGCAGTTGCTGTACCATTCGGCTACCTTCCATGCCATCACTTTCTTTAACCAACAATTTCATCAGGCAAAATAGAAAGTAAGATTCAGTTTTCAACATAAAATACATTTATATGCAATATTCAATAGCATGCCTAGTGTATAAAGTAGAAACTATTTTGATGTACATTATCAGGTTAAACAGCAAATTTAGAAAAATGTTACTATACAAACTACCATTTTATTGCAAAGTCAAATTTTATAGGATGAAAATAGCTGATGCAATGTGCAATGTAAACTTTCTACCCACAAAAACCTGCCTTAAATGCAGAAACCTCCTATTGTTCTCTGATTAATAATTAATAGTAGCATAGTGCACAGAATTTCATTGCCTTATGATGGCTGGATATGCTCAGTTTCCAGATGGCTTGGGGTATAGGGGCTGGAGGGTACTGTGTTCTTAGGCTTTAAGCTAGGGTGAAGTTGCTAATGCTTTGTGAAGCAGGACAGAGTCACATGTGGTCTCATGTCCCTGGATGATCCACAGAGCAATGTGCCACCTGCTCCTGTTTAGTTACCTCACTGGATGGGTTCCCTTCAGAGCTGGTCACAGGGCAATTCATCTTCAGCTTGAGCTTAAGATCAAACTTAGAGCTTGCTAGGACATCTTCTTTAACAAAAATAAAACAACTTACATGGTTCTCCTGGGACATAAGCACCAAGAGAACATTACAGGAAATACAACTTTCTATCTTTCCCCAATAGCATAAGCATATGAGCATTACTCAGATCTTTCCCTTAGGGCCTTGCACACAAGCCAGCAAGCCCTCAAATATTTGGGGGTGGATGTGTAGATTCAAGAATATTGATAGATTTTTATTGTTATCTCTATCCCACTTGCTATTTTTAATTAGTTACTAATTACTTACAATCATGTTATTATTACATCTTTCACATTAGACCTTTTTCTCTAATACAGTGCAGCCAGGACTCCTTAAGCATCATACACATCAATTATTCTGTGAAAACATCACATTTTCTAACTTATCAGATCTGAACTTCTTGGTTTCTTGGAATAACATGAATCCCAATTTTTATCTAGCTCCCTAACCCCTGTACAATACCTTCTCTTCTCTCCAGGTCAGGCCTTCATTGTCCCTCAGCACCTCTCTGCAGGGCAGTTCAAAGAATCTCTAACTGAACTACAAATGATGGGGCACCTACTGGCAGCTGATCTTGAGTGAGTCACTTTTGTTTTCTTTTCCTCCCTGGAAAGCGTGTTTGAGCTGAGCTGAGGAGTTAAATAAGGTCTCTGCAGCCCTAAGTTTCTCAGAACACATACTTTTATCATGTTCACTCCTACTTGAGTTTGTGGGCATAAGATGAGAACAGATATGAAATGCTTTGAGCTTTCTGAAGAAAATATCACAAATCACATTACTAAAGTTTGTACCTTTTCATTTACATAATATTTTATTTTTGTTTGTTTGTTTGTTTATGGTACTGGGAGGTTGAACCCAGGGCCTCATACATACTTTGCAAGTGTTCTACCACTGAATTGTACCCCAGCCCATTTTTTACTTTTGATTTTGAGACAGGGTCTTGCTAAGTTACATAGGCTGCCTCTAGCCTTGAACTTGGAATCCTCCTGCCTCCACCTCCCAAGCTGCTATTATTACAAGTTTGTGGCACTATACCTTGCTTTTACATTTTTGCGATACTGGGGGCTGAACCAAGGGCCTCCGCATACTTTTTGGAAGTGGTCTACCACTGAGCTGCACCCTGACCTCCCTTTTTATTTTTTATCTTGAGACAGGGTGCTGAGTTACTCAGGTTGCCTCTGGCCTTGAATGTATGATCCTCCTGCATTTGTCTCCCAAGTCACTGGGAATACAGGCATGCGCCACTGTACCTGGTGAACTCATAAAACATTTAAAAGTTTACTCTTTGATATTTATTATCTCCGTTTGTTGTTTCATAAACCCTGTAAAAGATAACCCCACTTGTCCCCAAGATACAAAAGGAAAAACTAAGGTACCTCATGAAAAAGTCATTACTAGAATACAGGTTTTTGATTTCTGGGTCCCAAGACTTTCTCTGTAGATTATGGTGCATGAGCATCCTTCTCACAATTTTCTCTTAGAAAAAGAGTCCTATAAATTGCTCTATGTAGATACCTCTAAAATGCTTGGAGTTAGACTTAAACACTGAAGTCAGCAATGAGAAAGGAAGTGCAAAGTATATAATGATACCTTGAGGATTAAAGGTCTTCCAGAACAAAGACAGACCCAACTGATAATCAATCAATGGAATTAACACATTTAACAACCTTGTACCATAGAGAGAGGTAGAACTGGCTTGTGTTCAGCACTTTTTGGGGGATGTTTGGTTAGGTTTTGCATGTTCATCATGGAAGGCAAAGACGATGGTAGGGATAATAATAATAGTAATAAGAAGCTAGAATAAAAATATGGATGAGGTGCTATCATTTACTTATTTTTTCATTTTACTTAAAAGTGATTCCACTCCCTTGGCTATTTACCCTTTCCTGCTTTCTTTTTCTGGGTAGTACTTGTCTCCATCTTGCATACTACATTATTTATTGATTGCCTGCAAATTAGAATGTAAATATCATGAGAGTAGGGAATTTTGTCTGGTTTATTTATTGTTATTCTGGGACATGTGCCTAAAATAATACTTGGCACATAGTTGGTAATGAGTGAGTAAATTAATGACCTGAACTTTTATAACAACCCTAAGGTAGGTAATACTAAGTATTTTCCAAGATCACAGAGTTAGTGTGTGGTACAGCCAGGACACACGTATGAGATTCAAGTTCTCATCTAAACTCTAGTCTATATCTGTGAGCAGTGATGAGGTCACATCAGTTTATCTCAATCTGGTCCACTAAACATTCAAGTCATGAAGCCAATGAACTCCTTTTGCTCTTAGCCTTTGCTCATTAAGCAATCTTCTGATTCTAATCTGGCTTTTCAGGAAAAAAAGACACTGACCAGTCATCATGCATATGTTCTGCTTGGAAATTATAATTTAATTTGCTAAATCAAGGACGGGGCTGGGGTTTAGCTCAGTTGGTAGAGTGCTGCTCTGAGTGCTGTGAAGCCCTTAGGTTCCATCCCCAGCACCACAAAAAAATGGAAGAAGGACCTGGCAGCTCATTCCCAAAACAATCTTGAGACAGCCATTGAAAGCCCTATGAATAGCAGATCAGCACTAATATAGTGGCAGGCATGGCCCAGTGTTGGGGAGTGTTTTGTTCTTTTCTACGTAGGGTTGGTATAAGTCAGACCTGATTTGAGGGCACCTTACAACAATAACAAGTCAAGGACAGTAAATGCATAGGCATTCTGGTGTAGCAGCACTGCTGCCTCCTTGCACTCATAGTGTATTCCTACTCCAATTCATTCTGTGTACCTTGATAGCATCTAGGATCTGAGCCTGAAAAGGTTGGTACTAGATTTGCACCTTTGTCATGTAAGACAGAGCCTGTCCTAAGAGAGTTCCAGAGACCATCTGGGTCCTGCATGTCAGTCTCCCCAGGTAGCACCTTGTATCATTGTGTTTTATTTTTAGCAAGGCAGTATTCTGTCTACAGTAATCTGGTAGAATTTGAGAATGACAGTGATGAACACAAATTGTGAAAAGCAGCTCACAATGACTTAGCTAAGGCACAAGAGCAGGGTTTACTATAGTGAGGTTGAACTGGAGTCTCTAAGGAAGTCTGACCATTTTCATACCTGAACACTGAGGGCATGAGGAATGGGAAATGAACAACATCACTATGTTGTTGTTGTTAGGTGCCTTTGAGGTGGTATCTGACCTACAACAGCAGACCCTACATACAACAGCAGAAACACTATTGTCAGTGCTTCTCTGCTGTTCATAGGGTTTTTAATGGCAGATTGATTTTTGGGAGTGGGTTGCCAGGTCCATCTCCTAACCCTACAGCACCTGGTATTCTGGGCGGTCTCCAATCCAAGTATTAACCAGGCTGGACCCTGCTTAGCTTCCGAGATCTGATGGAATTGGATGCCACAGGGCTACAGCTAA
This sequence comes from Pedetes capensis, assembly GCA_007922755.1. Classification (NCBI taxonomy): domain Eukaryota; kingdom Metazoa; phylum Chordata; class Mammalia; order Rodentia; family Pedetidae; genus Pedetes; species Pedetes capensis. The sequence goes on along the minus strand of VMDO01009960.1, from coordinate 65,953 downwards.
TGCCACTATAAAGAATGAAAATTTAATTTGAAGCTTAGTAATTCCTGAAGTTGAGATATCTAACAATATTTTTAATATAAGAGATTTTTACCTTCCCTAAATATGCAGGGATTCAAGAAATGGCTACTACAACTTTAATTATATAAATCATTTTTCTCTGAAACTGTAATTGTTTTTTCTGTTCTTTTCTTTTCTTTCTTTCTTTCTTATTTATTTATTTATTTATTTTTTTTGTGGTACCAGGCGTTGAACCCAGGGCCTGCGCTTGCATGCTCTGCAAGTGCTGGACCACTGAGCTGTACCCCCAGCCCATTTTTTCTTTTCTTTTTTTTTTTTTTACTTTTTGAAACAGGGTCTCACTAAGTTACACAGACTGCCTCTGGTCTCGAACTTGCGATCCTCCTGTCTCTGCCTCCCAAGCCGCTGGGATTACAGGCATGCGCTACCATGCCCGGCTGAATTGTTTTTTCTTGACATATTGTATCTTCACACTCATGACACAGAAGTTTAGAAATAGATTAGAATTTTTATAAGTACATATGACATCCTCAGAATGTTAAGTTATCGATGCCTGTTTACCACTGTATATGTGAGCTTATAGTTTTATGTCCTAAAACAATTTTTTTCATTTGTGTATTTACTTTAGAAGCTAAGAAGTAGTTGGGAAGAAAAAGACATTTTCTATGGAAAATAAACTGTGGATAATATTTGCATACTACTTATAAGAATAAAATGCTTTAATTAAAAGGCAAATCTATCAATCAAAGAGTTTCCATGAGATGCTTGTGGACAATGATTCTGTCTGATTAAGAAAATGTCAAATGATGTGGGCAGCTAAGGTGAGCATGAACAAAAGCTAGAGAGTGTGCCAGGGAAATACTTTATGCAAACACTGGTCCCACAACTAGTGCCTGAAGAGAAACCATTTCTGATGTGAATATTTTTAAAGTATTATAGTATTTCGTGCACACTGCCAAATTTACCTTGAAAACCATAAATTACTTTAAACTAGAAAATAAAAATAATACAGAGGATTTCTTTAAAAAGCCTCCAGAACAGAAATCTATTTTAAAGTAATTACTAGCTAAATATCCTCTTCTGGTTTTCAGTGATTATGTAACAATTATTCTTATTTCCCTACATCAGTTGATCTCGTAACAGTGTAACCTATTCCCTTCTTCTTTTTTCAAACTTAAAAGACATTGCCCACAGGATGTAGAAAATATAGTTCCTGCCAGCTTAATGGCTAATTACAGCAACAGGAGGGAGAAATAAGAAAATCTAACTAAACTGCAAATAAGTAATGAGGGGCTATGTGAGCTTTAACTACAATTTCATGGCTTGTGTAATTGTTTTTTAACAGAGCTTTTGTTACTGATTCCCTATCTTAATTTTGGTTTGATATTTTTATGTTCATAGTTATCTGTTTTACAGAAAATGGGTTCAGATTGTTTGTATTTTTCATTAGCAGGGATGTCTTTATCAGGAATTATCCAACTACAGCCCTGATCTCTGTTTTATCTTCAAAATATAAAATATATTTTCTTCTTGTTGTTGGAATAACTTGAATACAATCTACCACATTCTTTGCTACTGTTGTTTTCCGATTTCTTTTAGAATAAGAAGACCAAAAAATGCAAGTTTTTCTCCTCTGTATCGGGTGGTTGAACTCAGGGCCTTGCACATGCTAGGGAAGTGCTCTACTACTGAGTTGCACCCTCAGCCACCTTTTTATTTTCTATTTTAATACAGGGTCTTACTAAGTTGCACCAGTTGCCTCTGGCCTAGAACTCGTGATTCTCCTGCCTCAACCTCCCAAGTTGCTGGGATTACAAGGGTGTGCCATGGTGCCCTGCTTAAACTCAAGTTTTTAAAGAATATTTTTCCTCCTGTTATAAGCCCTTATGCATATCTATCATTGGAGGGAACAACCCATTTGACCTGGAAGAGTGTATTTTCCTTGAATGTTCCTTTTTGAGAAACAATGATAAAAGCAACCTGTTGAGCAGTCCCTTCTAGAAAGGGTGTCTATATTAATAGTTTGAATAACCACAAGGAAAGAAAAGTCACATTGCCATTTCTGTTAATTTCAGAAGAATAAATTTCTGGTTCTATACAACCAGCACTATGATTTCTCTTCTATAGTAGACAGAGAAAGCATCAGATGATTATGTGGTCCTACAGAAAATCATCCAGACACTCTTTGAACTGGGATTGATTATGAAAAATGACAGGTAACCGTGAGCTTTGAGGATTATTCAAAAACCTCAAATTCTCTCAAATTCTCCGGCTACAAAGCAATTCTTGATCTATTGAATTTTATAGAGGGACTGTAGCGGTTTCTATTATATAGAGATTGGATGCACCAATTTACAATCTTAGATATATATTTTTACCTCTGATGGCCCTTAAGGCAATTGTGTAAAATACCAGATCAAAAATTGTTGTTGGAAATACTGAAAGATTTCATGATGTAAAAAATATATCAATGTCATTTAAAATGAACAAAATGGTTCCTTACTTTTCTGTATACATTTTAACCATCTTCTCAACAAACTTGTTCAATAAGTACTGCATGAAACAAGCATTTTGCATTTTGTCCCACAGATGCAATTTGCCAACCTGATTGATTTCTTTCTCCATAGCTCACCTGCATTCTCCAAACTTTATTTTCTTCTTTATTAAAGATGATACAAGCTTAGCTTTTATCACATTCACATCCACCAAACTACTGACAAGAGAGAGATGCACAGAGAAAGATATGAAAGGATAAGATTTCAAGAAGCAGGTGTGTAGTCAGATATAAAAATCAGACAAAAACTCAATACAGATAGGGAAAAAGAAATGGAACAATAAAGTTATATGAAAACAAGAAATCTGGAAATAGGTTTAAACTAAGACAAAACCTTCGAAAAAATAAGAATGAGCAGTAGGAACAAATTATCTAGGAAGATGTACTATGTTACTATGTATTATAGTTGGAATGGGAAACTAGATGTCCCTCACAAAGGCCTATGTGTTAAAGGCCTGGTCCCCAGCTGATGATGCTACTGGAAAGTGATGGAAACTTTAGGGGATGAAGTATAATCTTGGGAGTATGTCCCTGATGGGGATGTTGGAATTCCAGCCCCTTTCTCTCTTTTTACTTCCCAGCTGCCATGATGTGAGCTGCTTTGCTCCACCATATACTCCTCACCATGATATTCAACCTGACCATGGGCACAAAGTGATGGGGCCATGCAACCATGGACTGAAACTTCTGAAATCATGAACCTAAACAAACCTTTTCTCTGTTAAGTTGAATTATCTCCGGTATGTTGTTCACAGTGACCAAAAGCTGACTGAGACACTACATTTGAACAGATGAAATAAATTGCAGGTTTCTAGATGGAGATCCCCCACGTATCTGTCAGCTTGTTGTGCTATGGGGGCTCATGTACTGCTGTGATGCTGAAAGCTATGCCAGTGGTATTTCAGATATCAGCAGGGCCACCCATGGTAGACAGGTTTCAGCTGAACTTCCAAACTAAGGCAGACTAGGGAGAAGAACTCAGTAGCTCACTCCATAAACAATTAGCCATTGAACACCCTATGAATAGCAGAGAAGCACTGTCAAATATAGTTCTGGGAAATGAGCCCCCAAGGCTGGAAGGCATTCAAAAGACAACTGGGGAAGAGATGCCTCCTCAAACTAGAGTAGACCTTAATAATGGGAATGCAGTAGAGCCCCAGGACCTTCACTTGCTGATATGCCATGATTCAAAATAAGAAGAAATACAGTGGCTACAACAATGGGCTCAAACATAAAAAGATTTTGTGCATGGCATAATGTTGGTTTGTGTTTTGTTCTGATGTACTTATGGTCACTATATATTGGATCTGATTCAACGGCACATAACAACAGAGAAGATGAAGAAAGTGTATTCACGTGTGTTAGCCCATGTTTTTGTCACTGTTTATATCCAGTTCTCCTTAGCGCTCTATCTTTCATTAGTGGTATAAACAGAGTTTTCTTCCTTCTCAGGTAGTACTGCATTAGAGAAAAGAGGTGGCTAACATGGGTTGTTGACCTAAATCTAACTCTAGCTTCTACTCTATTTTCCTTGCCATTTCCCCATGCTTCAGACCACAGCTGACAACCAAATCCTAACTAGACTGGTTATATCTTATAAAGTGAATTTAGTTGACATTGTAAGACTATTTGGTAGCTATCTGAATGAGCAGAACCTTATAACAAGGAAGAGAGCCCCACAGCTTTCTTCGAGGTTATTATATTGTTCTCTTATCACCCTCTGGCTTCCAAATCCACCCAAACTTGTAGTTTTGATTACAAAACCATAGAGTTCAAAGAGCCTTTTGGTAGATTTAATTCAACACCTTCATTTTCATAAAGGGAACCAAGAGAAGGTTAAGTAACTTGGCCAAGCTCTCTTATGTCTCTTAATTTCTAACTAGTCTCTATGTCCAGGTCAATCTTGAATCCCTTGGATCCTTTGCTTAGAGGTTCCACTTGAATATGTATAGACTGAAGAGTTGTAGATGTTGGAGATGAGTAAGTTCCTCATTAGTAGAAGCCTTTGAACACACTTGTAAGGGTTAATGTTGATAAGATTATGTTTTCTTTTCTTTTTTATCCAACAAGAACAATGAGGCCCAGAGAGAATGAATAAATTTCCCAAGGTCATTCAGCTAGGCAATAGTCTACCTGGGATGAGAACTCAGTGTAATACCTATGCTTTTGACTACTGTAAAGTATTGCTCTAGCTATCATTCCTATATGATTAGGAAGCTAAACTAATTCACTAAAGATATCTCACTACTTATTTCTTTCTCATTCATTTGTTCAGTCCTTCAGCAAATATTTACTAAGTACCTACTATGTTCCAGCCACTTTTCTAACTTTTGGTGATGTAACAGTGAGCAACACAAAATCGTTGCCCTAATACAGATTACATTCAAACATGGGAGACATACAATAAGAAATAAGAAAATATAATGTCAGATTGTGTTACATATTTTGGGGAAATGAAAAAGCTGGGAAGGATCATAAAGTAAGATACAGTGGGAAGGAGGGATGATTTTTGAAAAGGTGACCTGAGAAAGTCTCTCTGAGCTGGTGACACTTAAGCAGAGATGTGCAGGATGTGAGAGAACAACTTTAATATTGCTGGTGGTAAGACCAGATGCAAAGGCCCCCAGGAGGAAGCAAGCTTGGCACAGTATGAGAACAGCAAGGCTCAGCCAGGCAGCTGGAGGCTGTGAATGGGGAAGGGGCAGAGGACAGGAGGTGGCAGAGTTTGTGGGTCTACACCAGAAGTTTGGATTTTATCCCAGGTCCAGTAGGGAGCCTGGGAGGATTTGGAGCAGCAGAGTGCATGTTCTAATTTACATGTTGAAGTTAATCATTTTTTTCTCTGAGGAATGACCAGTAGATAGGCAAGTGTGGGGAAAAAATGGCCAGTTCCTTGGCACCTGCAGCAGACTAGATGAGAATTGAAGGCTATTTCGACTACAAAGGTAGACATTCTAGAAATGAGTGGATTAATACCTGTTTTACAGGACAGTGTAGATGCTGTGTTTTAGCAGAGTGCATGCTGTGTATTAGACAGAGAAATGAGGAGAACTAACTTCCAGTTAAGGTTTAAAATTTCTTTCCAATTAAGTGCCTTTTTTTTTTTTCCCCCAACAAATGTTTGTGCATAAAATAAGAAATACATCTGATGTATAGGGAAGAATCAGGCTGGTCTTTGTTCCCGAGTCTTGGGAGGAAGATTCTAAAACCCTCAGAATTTCCTGAGTGATAGGAATGTCTCTGCCCTATGGATCACATCAAGAGTTTAGGCTAAGAGATAAGATGACTCAGGATGGGGCTAGTCACCAGAAAGGCCAACTGTGTGATTAGAGGGTCTGGGCTTTGAGTTGGCTGAGCTCTGTGGAGGGAAATGGGGCTGAAGGTTAAGTTCAATTATGTGGTAAATGATTAGGTCAATCATACCGTTATAATGAAATCCTCCAAAACTCTGGACATTGAGCTCAGAGGGGCTTCCTGGGTGGTAAACACACTGCTGTGCCAGGAGAGTGATGGACCTTGGCTCCACAGGGAGAGGACACAGAAGTTCTCTGTTCAAAACCTACCCTGGCCCTGTCCCATACATTTCTTCATCTGGCTGTTTCTGATCTGTGTCCTTTGTAATAAGCCTATAACCATAAGCATCGTTCTTCTGAGTTCTGTGTCATTCTAGTGATTATCAAATACAGGTGGGGGGGGTCATGAGAACTGAATTTGCAGTCAGTTGGTCCAAAGTGTTCATGACCCAGGAACACCCAAAGTGCTGTTAGTACATAAAGTGAAGGCATACGGTTACAGACCAGGCCTTCTAACTTGTGGGGTCTGTGCTAAATCTGGGTGGTTAGCATCATCAGAGTTGTACAGCAATACATCACTTAGTGTCAGCAAAGCATACTAGGTCATGGTCCATGCACAAGTCAGAATGGACTTGAGGAGAAATTCTTATCCACAGCCAGTCCAAAGGAGAAGGGAGAGTTTTAGTCCCATCAACACTGTGCCTTGAAGCAAAGGCTTGTAAATATTACATGTCAAAAATGAGTCACTATGCTAAAATCTCTTGGCATGTTCTTTTGGGATCTTTTCTTCTATATGTAATTTCCATTAAAAAACAAATAGCTCCACTAATGTTTTTAAACAAATTGATCTTTGTTATTACCAATTGACAAACACTAGTTTAATGTATGTTTCCAAAACTCCCCTCTCCAATTTCCTTTGGTCTTGTCTCCTGAACCCAGTTTTGTTATCTTCAGGGCCCAGAAAAACATTGCCCTCAGGGTGGTCCACTGTCACATATGTAGAATGAAGTGGCAGCCAAAACCACTGTCTCCCTGAATGGGGCTTGTTGTTGTTGTTGTTAGGTGCTGTCAAGTTAGTCTGACTCATAGTGACCCTCATAGGGTTTTCAATGGTTGGCTGTTTTACTGGATTGCCTTGGGAGTGGATTGCCATATCCTTCTCCCATTGTTTGGGGCGTAGGGGACAACTATTGACATTTTAGTTGGTAAATGTGTCTTCAAGTCACCAAAACTCAAAACTTTAGTCTTCTTTTCCTTTCTCCTAAATTTACTGTCAGTAAATAGTTTCCTTAATTTATTTTTCACCTAGAATCAGAGTCAGAAAACAATACTGAAAGGACCTCAGAGATGAACTATTTTATTCTTTTATTTGAGAGTTATTTGTTGAGAGCCCCACCCCACCCCGAAATGTTCTGGATATTGGGGAAACAATGGCCAGGACAGTGGAGAGTTCACAGGATGACAAAGAGAATAATACAATAGTTAATCATTCACAAGCCATTAATTTCAGGCAGAAAAGTGGGCTCCGGCTAAAACACAAAATGGTGCTCTTATAGAGGAGTCTTCCTTGGCTGAGTTGGCCAAGAAAGGAGGATTTTAATTTCTGAAGATACGCACTCCAGGTTGTTACAGTTAGGATCTGGGGTATCCCAAAGTCCCACGTGTGAAAGCCTTCATGACCAGCATGTGGATCTACAGGAGGGGCTGAACCTTAAGCAGGTGGGCCCTAGTGGGAGGTTACTGGGAGCAAGGCCCTGAAGGGGACACTGGGACTCCAACCCCTTCCTCTCTCTTTTTCACTTTCTGGCTGCCATGAGGTGAAAAGTTTTCCTCCATCAGTCACTCCCTGCCATAACACTCTGCCTCAACACAGGCCACAAACAATGGAGCCAGCTAACTACGGACTGAAGCTTCTGAGACCCTGAGCCAAAATCACCTTTGCTCCTGTGAGTTAAATAAAGGCAGGTATAAGGTGTGAGGGCCCTTCTGGTTCGGGACCATGGCACAAGGACAACAGCCACCCTCACCTTGGGCCAGATCTTTCCATCACTGGCTGGCACCCTTATTCCATTCCTGGCTTCTCTTGTCACATTTCCATCAATGCAATGGTCAGTGATTTTCCTTCCTCCACCCTCTTGCCCCTTCGCTGCATCCTACTTTGGACTATAGGACACTTCCTTAAAAGTCCTAAATCCTAAAAGCATTGATGCCTCTCCTCTGCTTGCAAGATCAAACAAAAATTCCTTACCATGAGCAATTCTTGCTACCATTTAGCGCCTGCCTAATCCAGGTGGATCAGGCCCTCTCTGAGTATCAATTAGAGCCAGCCCTCCAAATCCCCAGGTTCAGCCTATGGTGGATTCAACCAACCACAGATTGAAAATACTTGGAAACATAATTGCGATACTGAACACTTACAGACTTTGTTTTCTTGCCATTAAATTCCCTAACCAATACAGTATAACAACTAACTACATATAGCATTTCTACTGTCTTAAGTGTTATAAGTAATCTACAGATTACTTAAGCAATATGGCAAGATGTGCCCAGGTTACATGTGAATACTACACTATTTTATATACGGGACTAAAACACTGACAGAGTTCTGTATCCGAGGGGGAATTCTGGAAGTAATTGCCCATGGCTGCCCAAGATGACTGCACTCAAATCTGCTCAGTTTCTTTACACACAAAGCCCTCTTCCCAATTTAGAGGAAAGCTCCTGATCTGTAGCTCATCAAATACTGCTGCTTGCTGTTTATGAGCCAAACTCATGAGAATGTATTACTCTCTCATTAGGCCCAAGATTCCTGAAGGCAGAGAATTCATTCATCCTTTATTTTGCTTCCCTACAGTGTCTAACCATTGATATAGACACAGTAGGCATGAAACAAAACTTGAATGAATAATAATTTCTTGAGCCTAGAAAGGGTGAGGTCTGACTCTCAAACACTCATATGTATTTTAAAGTTTAATGTAACATTTATTACATATAAGATAATGCAAAAATAGCAGCTTGTTTAATCCTCATAAACCTCTATAGTAGGAATGTTTACTCATTTTATAGACGAAGGAACTGAGGCACAGAGAGTTAAATAATATGCCTAAAGCTCCCAAAGTCCCCATCTGTCTAGGCCACCATATCCCCACCCCCGCTACACACACCCAACACCCCTTCACTTATTTCTTCTCAACAGTCTGTATCCTTATTTTATTCTTGATTATTGAGCACAAGTGAGGTATATGTTAGAAAATAAAGTGAGGCGATCATAATATTCCAAAGTAAGAATAAATTTTATCACTCTGAATAAAATGAGTTATCTCATTATATATATATACATATTTATATCTTCTAAAATGACATTTTCAGATTGTATTTAGTGCTTCCAAATGGAACTAGGCCCTCAGCTTGGGAAACACGAATTCTCCCAGGCCCTGGAGCACAGAGCAGCCTGAGAGGGATTTCCCGACATTCCTGCGCTACCAGAGTCACAGTTAGATTCCTAATCCTCCATCAGTCACTCCCTGCCATAACACTCTGCCTCAACACAGGCCACAAATTGAAAAGGTGACCTGAGAAATACTAGTCTAGTGAGAAGATTGCAGCACAGAGGTGTAGACCTGTAGACTACAAGTCAGCAGGACTTAACAACCATACTCCAACTGGGGAGTCCAGGCATCTGTAGCCTCTCAGTGAATGAACTGTAAACCATCTAACTTTGGCCACTCCACAATCCCTGCCAAAGCTGCTTCCAGTTTGCCATATAACACCTGCATCAACATCCCCAAAATTAGATGTAAAGAAATATTCCAAGGAATAAAGTTATCAAGAGTTTTGAAGTAGGACAGTAGAGACTCTGGAAGTCACTGGGATTCTCATTATACCCGAGGAATCCACCTCCACCTCAGTGGAGTTCATCTCTTCTCACAGCCACAGGCCTACTTAGCAGAGCAGGACCAAGGCCTTTATGGCACAACTCAGCACATCCATGAAAGCTAAAAGAAAATGCTGGCTGATTTTCTCCTTGAAAAGTTACAGGTACCTTCGCAATTAAATTACCTCTGAATTTGGTTATTTTTGAATTTCAGATTCTGCTGAACTATTTTCTTTTTAAATGTTAGGCATGTTTGAAATGGTCATCAACAATATCACAGAATAACATAAACATTTTGAAATTTTTCTTCAGGGTTAATAATTATAGTAGAATACCAATATAGAAGGAACCTCAAAGAGGTAGAATATGATTTCTAAAGAAAGTGTTTAACTTCTACTGAACTTTTTCTTTTTTCTTTTTCTTTGCAGTTCTGGAGGATTGAACCTAGGGCCTCACGCTTGCATACTATGCAAGTGCTGTACCACTGAGTTGTACCCCAAGCCCATTTTTTTACTTTTTGAGACAGGGTCTTGCTAAATCATGCAGACTGCCTCTGGTCTCAAACTTGCGAACTTCCTGCCTCTGCCCTACTAGAACTTTTTCAAATGTTGGAAAAAATGAAAAAGGTGATTGCATGACAGAAAAATGTTGCAAATTCTTCACCTGAAGAAGCCTAAAATGTATTTTTTGGAAAATGAACTAAATATGCCTTCGTGTTCCCATTATATAGCCTAGATGCTTGTTCCTTTGTCCCCAAGGCAAAGACGTAAGCCAGACAGAATTTGTTCTTACACACTTTTGTTCCAGTTCAGCGTTAATGCTCAGCATACTCTCCTGCAGTATGTTTGTCCCCATATCCTGTCTGGGATACTCCACATGATCTCACACCACAACTCTGTGATAAGCTCTGTCCTAAAACTCTTTGTAAAGTTCAGATGGATTCAATGGTCCTAGTAATTCAGATATGTAAGTGATCCCCTGACTTTTGGTTTAAAAAAAGAACACATGCTAAATGAATTTGAGTTTAGGTCAGACAACAATATACAAAGGTCCAGCTGCCTAGTCTTTTTCCTGGCAGTAATTCTCACTATTTAACTTTGAAATAACCATGATGACTTGTTGAGGATCTGCCTTCTGCTGTAAATGGGAAATTCCATGTCAGGTCCCACTTATCCCGGTCTCTTCTGCCCAGCTCTCCAGGGGCTAGCACAGTGCCCAAGACAAGGGAGGTAGTCAGTATTTACTGAACAAATGGAGGTTGACCATTGCCTCGTCTATAAAAGGCTCACTCTGCAGCTGGCCTGTGGTGGACACGTGTAATCACAATGATTTGGGAGACTGAGGCAGGAGGATTGTGAGTTTGAGGCCAGAGCAGCCTGTGCAACTTAATGGACCCTGGTTCAAAATAAAAAATGAAAAATTAGCTTAGTGGTGGAACTCTTATCTAGCATATGTGAGGTCCGAGTTTCAATCCCCAGTATTGGAAAAAAAAAAATAGGTGTACTCTGTAGAATCATTACAATGCTTAAATATTAAATGACTTAAGAATGCTTTGTATCTGTAAAGTAGCAATGAAATTTAACCATATTTTAATTAGCCAAATGTGAGAAGTGGAATGATCAACATATGTTGAGCAATAACCATGAGCCTGAGACACTAGGATACATGTGACTGTTTAATCTGCATAAGATCCTAGTAAAGAGGAGTGTTTTCACTATTTACAGATGAGGAAATAGATCCAGAAAGCTGAGGTAACTTACCTCAGATGCTATTATTCTGAAACACCTTGATCTCTAAATCCCATAAAAGTAGCAGACTTCACTAACATGATATTAAATGGCTGATCTCTGAAATACAAATGCTGAATCATTTTTTAAAATTCAGTAATTATTTTTCAGGAATTTTCTGAGACAAAATTAGCCCCAAATCCTATGGAAATTAGCTTGCCTGATAACCTTACCTAACATAAGAGTAGTATTTCAGTGTAATTGCCATCTTAACTAATTGCTCATAATGTGGCCAGGGCTATGCTAGTCTATTAAAAGCTATTAGACAGGAGTCCTGTGGCTTTACCGTATATAGTTCTCATTCCCACAACTTACATTTTGATGGCATCTGTTACTCTCTGGAAGAAAGCCAGAGTTTCTGAGTAAAATGTATCAGTCCTAACAATGTGGACATTATTATTCCAGAAAACCAACTGAGAATTCAACAAGATCTTACAGTAATGACTAGAACTGGAAAACAAGAATTTTCTTCAGCACAGCAGGAAGAAATCTTTTTATTAAGGTTATGAGAATCAGAGATGTGAACATCCCTTTATAAGTTTAAAAAAATGACTTTTATATTTTGAACAAATCCAGGTCATTTTGCTCCAAACATTTGGGGTTACAGCATAATTCCATAAAAAATCTTATTAATCAAATGTTAGGTCACAAGATATCCACAAACTGGCCAAACTACTTCTAGGTTCACTGGCTAATGAAATGCTAAAACCCCCTTTCTCCTACAAAAGCCAAGCTCTCCTATAAAAAATTGTTTTTCTCCTCTCTGGCTCTGCTTTTTGATGAGTAAAATCTGGGTGGTAGACATGATATTTTTGTTATTACCATTATTATTATTATCAAACAGCAGTTATCTTTGTGCTTCTCGTAAGTGTAAGGGCAAGCATCCCCTGATGTACTTACTCTACATAGTTTCCCTTAGACAGCCTTATCCAAATCTGTGACTTCATGCACCATATGTACTTGCATGACTTATGAATCTTTATGATCATTTAATGAATCATCAATGAGTATCTACCATACAGCAGACACTGTCCTATGCAATTTGGATACGCTCATGAAGAACAAAGACTAACATTTTATCTTGTGGTCGTTCAACTTTTCTAGTGGATTTTCCACTTCAGATTTCTCATCTGAGTTCCAGACTCATGTCTTTGGTTTCTCATTGGCTTATAGGATTGGACACCATCAGCCAAACTGAGATGGTGACATCTCTTCAACTCCTTCCTGTGCAGCATTAATCCCTTCCCTACTGTTCAGTCCCCACCCCCACCTCAAGTATCTATGGCCAGGGAGTAAAAAGAATGTCCTTTCACCTTTAAAGTTCTCCTTTAACTTTTCATACTGATCATTTCTTCTCAGTTTCTGATTGTATTTCCTTAGTATACACTGCCATTCTTGTTGCTATGTAATAAAATCTTTCTTTTTCTTTTTTTCCTCTTTGGGATGGCCCCCTTCAAATTATTTCTTATGTTTCCATGGAACATGTTCTCTAAAATGCACACCTAACTCTGTCTCCTTGGTTTAATATGTTTTAGGGCTTCCTATAGCTTTCAGGATGAAACAAAAACTTCTAAGCACACAAGGCCCTTTGTGCTTTGGCCTCCCTATCCTCATTCTTTCTGCAGACAGGCCTATCTGCTCCCTCTACTGGCTCCATTCTCATGCACTCAACTCACCTCATGCTCCCGGGTCTGACCTCCTGGCAGCTTGCCTTCCCAGCCCTCTGCAGCAGGCTGCCAGCGGCCATGCCTTTATCTTATTTCCTGTCTCTTTTATTTCCTGAACTTCCTTGGAATTCATTTCCACAGGAAGTTAGAGCAGCTGCGTCAGCTTTGAGTCCCTCTGCCTAGCCCAGTGCCTGGAACACAGTGAGCACTCAACTTGTCTCTGTTGAATGAATGTCATTAAAAAACAGAAAATAACATATGGTCTTCAATTCCAAGTTATTTCTTTTTTTAATCATGCTTCCACTATTGCAGCTTAGTTATTAAGAATTTTCATCCCTAAAAATATTGGAGAAGCAGGAAGTGGTCTTCTCCTTTTAAAGGATGTCTTTTGGCTTTTGATTTTTGAATTTTTTCCATACCCTTTCTCCAATACTTGATTTACATAAATTTGAACTTAGTCAAGTTTTACCTGATTCTACAATAGGAGAAGGCATGGCTAAAGGTAAAATCATAGGCATTAGCCCTAGAAAGATCTGTGTGTGGAACCACCATCAAGTCCTTATTTACTGAGACTCTTTGATGAGGAACACATTTTTCTGAGCCTCTTTTTATACAAAATGGGTAAAACTAAGCAAGATAATAACACCTTGAAGTTCCTAGATTGTAATATACTTAGTTTCTTTTTCTCACATGTTGTTGTTGTGTTAGGTGCTGTCGAGTCGGTATCCCACTCATAGAGCCCCTGTGTACAACAGGGGAAACATTATTGTCAGTGCTTCTCTGCTGTTCATAGGGTTTTCAATGGTGGAGTGATTTTTGGGAGTGGGTTGCCAGGTCCTTCTCCCAAGCCTACAGTATCTGGTGTTCTCTGTCGGTCTCCCATCCAAGTACTAACCAGGCCTGACCCTGCTTAGCTTCTGAGATCTGACGGGATCAGATGCCACAGGGCTACGGCTGCAGGCCTTTTCTCACATATTCTCTTTAAAATACACATCCTGCCTAGACAAAAAATATTTCCCTCCATTCCTTTTGTCAAAATCCTCATTTTTTAAGGCCCACCTCTCCTCACAATCTTTGCTGTGAAACTGTCCCCAGCATCCTCAGCCAGAAATCTCTCTCTTGTCCTCTGTGCTTCAGTGCCTCTGTCTGATTTATTTTATTCAGTAAATCTATTCTGTGTACCTACTACATGCTGGGCATTAATTTAGGTGCTGGGAATACAGCAAAGAACAGAGCAGTTGTGCAAATGCCTTAGGGGAACATGTGTTCTAATGGTGAAGAATGAAAACTTCAGTAAGTATAACAACATGAGGTTTTAATACAAATGCGAAAGAAGTAAAGGATGATAGGATAGAAGGTAACTGGAACAAAGGTTCCAGGGAAGGCACAGGGATGCGGAGCTAGGGGACAATGATGACAAGCACAAGACACACACAGGCCAAATTGCTGACCAGAGAAAAAGTATGGCATTTATGAGAAAAAGAAAAAATGACAACGTGGCTGAATTGTAGCTGGCTGAGGAAGGTGGGGGCTGGGGTTTAGCTCAGTTGGTAGAGCGCTGCTCCAGACTTTCTGAGGACCCGAGTTCAATCCCCAGTACCACAAAAATGGGAGAAAGATGTAGCAGTCCACTCCTGAAAAAATCCCGAAAGAATTCTGAAACAATCAGCCATTGAAAACCCTCTGAGGGTTGCTATGAGTCGGATATGACTGGAGAGCACCTAACAACAAGGAAGGTGGGGTGAAATAAGACTGATGAAGTAGAGAGGCCCAGATGTATAAGGGGTCCATGAATCTAATCCTAAGCACCATAGAAAGGTCTTTTGCAGGAGTGCAATGGTGTGATTTAAAACATTTCCCTGGTGGCTGGGTGTTTGTATGTCTATTCAGCCACTCACAGAGTTCTGATCTGCACTATAGCTTCTGGTGAATATGTACTTCCCATCAACTTGTGCTTCTGTGAGGGGAATGATGTTTTATTCTTGGGTTGATCAAGGTGTGGTGAGTAGCTCTCCCAAGCATTTGTCAAATTAAATAGAAACATCCTGCAGCCTTTCTTTCTCTCTTGTCTGAAATTGTCATCACTGTAACTGTAATACTTCTAATCTTTGTAGGAAGCCTACACTTGCCAACCAGCTCTGAACAAGTTCTCTTCTTCCTATTTGAATTCCTCTCCGGCCTTCCTGCTCTTGTAGGGCCATCACCTGAGTTCCTGTCTCGTGGCCAGGTCTACTCCCTGCACTGTGCACTAAATTTTCACAGTCCCTGTCTCATAAGGAACCATGTTTGCTGGTAAGAGTGCTGGGGATGGCTGGCCTTGCCCACTCTCAAAGAAGCTGGGCTTCTAGCCTTGTGTGTTGTGTAGGATCCAGTGTTAATACTCTTGCTGCATGTGCATGGCACAGTATGGACCCAGTGCCCCTTTGGGCTAGCTGTCCACTTTGGGCAAGTTTCTATGCTCTCTAAGCCTCAGTTTCCTCATGTGTTGAATGGGATCTGCCTTCTAGAGTTGTTATGAGGCTTTGAAAGAGCTTGTATGTGCCAAGCGTGTCCTTCAACACTGTTTAGAACAACTAACGTCTCTTTTGGCTTCTTGAACTCTATGGACTCCAACAGCTAACATTTCTGCTCAATTCAGGAAGCAACCTAGGACAGCTCAGAGTCCCTGCCTTACATCCTGCCCTTGTTTTCCCTGTCCCACATCCACCCATAAAAACCATTTTAATACTACATGGCCCACCCAAATTCTTTTACCCTCACATCTAGCACTGACTTCTAACAACCTGAGCACAGGATGTATTCAATAAAGACTTCACCTGCAGCCACACTGTTAAATACTTACCACTTCTATTTGTTTTACAAACAGAAATGAGGATTAGAAAGGTGTGAACATGCATGCTAAAAGGAGGCAATTCAGGGATCTTAACCTGAATACTAAATAGAAAGTGAGAACAGTGTAGAGGGTACCTCCCGCAATAACAATGAAAATCAGAGTTGGGAACTGAAACAGATTCTTCTTAAATTGAAGATGCATGTCTGGACATAAAATGTGGGAAGCAAAGGTAGTGGCTCCTTGAATATATACACTGACTTCTTAACTCTGCATTCTGAGCTGCGGAGACCCTTTTGGCTTGCCTTGACATGTAAACATTTAAAAAGTGTCTTATTAAGTTCTGAAGTCTTTAAAATAGGTTTTAGTTGAAAATTAAAGTTACATAATTGGCTTCATTATATCCAATTACATAATTAGTGTAAACTAGAGCTAATAGAATCAGAACATATAATTTCATGTTTATGACACATAACAATAATGGAGAAATTAAGTTGGCAAATTGTGCTGGAACAGCCCGGGTTCATATAAATCTCAGACAATTTGATGTCTTTCCTGAGCCCAAACAGCTCCCCTCTCAGTTGTTACTGATCAAAAATACAGTTAACAAAACAAGATTGGTTTCTGAGCTCCAGAGTTAAAAAATAACATCTGGAAAATCGTTAGTTCTTTTCCCTTCTTATGTGGCTAATGTGTGACTAGCTTTTTTTCCTATCTCATGGAAATGATGATTCCTCTCATTTTCAGGTTTAGTAGATTACTGCCAGGCAGGCTCCGTTCTTAAGGGTGAATTATGCTGAAAAACCCACCAACGCACACACCTGCCCCTCTGCTGAGAGCAGTTTAACGCACACTCCTGAGGATCTGTGTGTGGGAGGGAGGAGCTGGGCTGCAGAAATGCCAGGAGAGAAACCACAGAATGATTAAAGGGCTTCATCTTTCAAGTCACCCATCTGATTTTTGATATTGCATTCATTACACTTTGTTCAAGTGACATAACCTTTCTTGCCATACTTTCATCTTCTGATTTTAAAGAAGGGAAAGATAGTACTTCGTTAATGGGAAATTCATGTTCCAAACTCTTGCAGCTATATTGGTAGATCTTTCTGTAAATTATGTCCAACTACCAGAGGGGCAAAAAGTAACTGTTTATTAACTCACTTGTTATTTTATATATTCATTCATTAAATTTTTTTAATTTCCTGGGTGAAAAGATGATTTCGTATTTATCCTTATACATCAAACATTTAGCACAGTTGCTAGCATACAGAAGACACTCAATGTTTCTTTGATTGCTTTTAATATATATTTCAAATATTACCTGCCCTGCTACTGTGCAGAACAAAGAGCTACCTGGTTAAACCCTTCAAGAAACTCATGATTATTTTTTGTGTTAATACAGGCTATTATATCAACAAAATATAAATTAAATTGTCTTAGTTGACACTGCTACAATGTCAGGAAGCAGTTGTTAGTATCAAATAAGAGGAGCTTAACAGTGTAAGGCACTAACAGGTGGAAGTGGTCCCTTAAAACTCATGGTTGTGAGGGTGGGTAACCAGGGTCTCAGTATCAGCCCTGTGCCATCAGGATCCTTGGGAGGCAGTAGTTCAATGAACAGGCATGGTATTTGCTCTCACATGTAGCTCTGGTTTGGGTTCTGTTGTGTGCCAAATTAAGTAGTAAACATCCTCAAAGATACCTAAAACATCTCAGAGAATGAATACTGAAAACCTGGAAAGTGTCCCCCAAATGTTAGAGAAAAGGCTAAAAGCCTTGGACATTTTTCCTAATGATCTCTATTTTGTTTGTTCCTCCTCAGTCACCAGCCTTTGGGTAATAGAAGCAAAGGAGCTTAGCGATGCTCAAAGGCTATTACTGGAAAGGAATGGGAGATTTCTCCTGCATGCTTTCTCTAGCTTACCGGATTCCCTCTCATTACTTTTACTTTTCTGCATGCTCCTCATCTCCCTTATTTTCTGTCCCCAATAAATACTAGCTCAAAACATCAATCCTATTATCAAAAATGAGACTTTGCTTACCAAAAGAAAATACACCCCCATGTAGATCTACTACACCTTTCCTAACAATGTCCCAGAAGTATCTGCTTTGTGTTAATTAAAATATTCATACATTGGCTATTAAAAAGCTCAGTTTAGAGTTTAAAGGAAGGGGTGAGGCAGTTTTAAATTTCAATTAATATTTCAGACTCTTGGTTTTGTCACTGGATGGATACAGAGGCACAAGCATGTTTTCTAAGATTCTAATCCCTCAAAGCAACATATCACTTTATTTTTATGTATATTTTAATGGATAGTGGTATAAATTGGTACAAATTCCTTTTGACATAATAAAACATAAATTTCAAGCACTGGAGAGGAAAATATATCCAAATAGAGAAACATCCCAAAACTTGTTATATTCTGGTTTTTCTCACTTTACCAAAAGGTAGGTGGCATTTTCTAAGGGTCCCAAGGTACAAATCAGATTTATTTAAATAAAGTAGCAGAATTCAGATGAATTCTTATTTTCTTCTGCATAAATCCTTATGGGTAAAAGCTACTCAATTATGAAGAATTTTAAACTTCTTCCAAAGCCCTATTAATAAACAAGCACCCAAATTAATTTGGTAAAAGAAATTGTTTTTAATGAAAGGCCATAATATCCACAGAGTTTGGAGTAACAGATTTTCTGAATTGGTTTTGTCAGCCACAGGGTTTTAGGTTTTCAAAAAAGGCTATTTCAGAAAATAAACAATTGTCCTAATGAGACTGTTTTTATTAGCATCAGACCAAGCTAATGTCCTTCTCCCTTCTCCTGGTCATTAAAATTCAGGACAGAAACTCTTCCCTTAGAATCACATTCTTGGGCAAGAATGAGACATTTCATGTTGGAATAAGGTTGTGGGCTACCATCCTTCATGGCATGTTCTGTAAAGAGCTCTGATAGAAGAGGATGGGAAGAAACATGGATAAGTACTTGAATACATAGAAATTCAAGCACAAGTGTTGGGTAAAATCTTGCTTTTAATGTCAAGGCTAAAGATGGGTCAACACTTCACAGAAGTCTTCATTTATGGGGAAAAGTAACGGGGTGATTTCTGTATTACAAAATCCAAAGGCTTTTGGTCTGTCTCTGTTTCAGCGTCTTGCAGCAACTGATGTTATTGAACTCTGACACTGAAATGCTCATCCCTCGGCTTTGGACAGACTGTACTTCCTGAATCATCTTCTGCCTTCTTTCTTACCATCCTGTCAACCTATTTCACTTGTTTTTCTTTGGTTCCCTAAAGGGAATCTCCTGGGTGCTATTTTGGGCTTTCTCTTCTCTCTTTTCACACTGTCTCCTTTCTCCCACCATTCTAGCCTGTTGTCCTATGTGGACAGCCATAGTGAGAACTATCATTTAAGTCCCTACACTCACTGAGAGTGGTGCCATATACCTGTAATCCCAGTATTCGAGAGGTAGAAGTAGGATGATCATGTGTTTGAGGGCAGCCTGGGTTACATAATGAGATCCTGTCTCAAACCAACCAACCAACAAACAAATCAAAACCAAACAACAACAACAGTCCCTACATTCTGTCGGGAAGTTTTAACATATGTCATTGAGCTCACATGATCCTGTGAGAGATATAGCAATTTCTTCACTTTAGATGAGGATGCAGAGGCTCAGGCAGGTTCCTGGGTTCACCTATGACACCTAAGACCCACAGAAAATAGGTTACTGAGCCCAGGTTTGACCTTTCTGGCTCCAGGGGTCCTGCTGCTGGCACTTCACTATTCCTTCAAATCCATGAATCTTGGTTTCTAGTTTCACTTCAAAATTAATAAGTCTTCTCCAACCAGCTTCTCCTGACAGAGACCTTCTGAAGTGGACATGCTGCCTTTCTCCCAATACCCAGGCTCACTGTGTCAGGTGTCTTTGGCTCATCTTGCTCTCTTCCACCTCCTTTGCTCCTCTCCTATGCCTACCTCAATCTCACGTATTGCTAAATACTATCTCTGATGTCGTCTTTTACCTTTCCAAACAACCTTGCACACCACCACCTATTGTCCTAGATCACACTTTTCTCTTAGTTATAACCTTCAGTGGCTTCCTATTCCTGATGAAATAGTACCCAGATGCCTGTATTTATTAGTCATAAGTCCAATCTACTTTTCCTGTCACGTCTCTTGGAGTTTCCTCACAAGCAGACTATGTGCCAGTGAAATTGGACAACTAGCAATCTCTGATTACTATGATTAATCAGGATTGTCAACTTGAATAGATTGAGAAACACTCAGGAGATTAGTGAAGCACACCTCTGGGAGTGCCTGTGAGGGCATTTCCAGAGATGATTAGATCATGAGGCCTCTGACTTAATGGAATGTTTAGTCCATTGATGGATTTAAAATCTGGATAGACTCTCTGGAGGTGGTGGAACTGTGGAAGGCAGGGGCTGGCCAGAGGAGGTGGGTCACTGGAGATGTGTCCTTGGGCACTATATCTTGCCCTGGCTCCTTTCTGTTACTGCCCCACTTTGCTTTCTGACCACTATGTTGTGAACTGCTTCATTCTGCTTCCTGTCGGCCACAAAGTAAACACCCTCCTCCTCCACAGGCTCCTGCTGGCATGATGTTCTGCCATGCCAGAGGCCCAAAACATGGAGTCAAATGACCAGGGACCCAACTTTCTGAAATCTTGAGCAAAACAAATTTTTCCTCCTTCAGGTTGTTCTGTCAGATATTTCATCACAGCCACAAAGAAAGCTAACTAATACACCTACATTTCTGAGTGTCCCACTTTCTAAGCCTATTTTCCAGCTGCTCCTTCTTATAGGAACTCATTCTTATCTAGCAGACAGTCCTCACCTACATAGGTCTTACCCTGGCATATCACTCCTACACACACACACAAGCACACACACACACACACACACACACACACATAATTCCCCTCCATCCTCTGCCAGTTGGATGTCACTCTAGATCTTCAAGGATTTTCAGATTTTCATTTATATAACTGTTGGGGAATTTGGTATATTCTACATTTAATTTGTAATTCCCCCTTCCCTCTTACTAAGCTTTAAGTTCCTTGGCAGAGGGGAAATGTATCAGACTCTGTACTTGATTGGATTGAGAAAAACCTAGGAGATTGGTAAAGCATACCTCCCAGTGTGTCTATGGCAGCAAACTCCCCAAACAATTTGCCATTGAAAACCCTAGGAATAGCAGAGCATTGTCAAATATAGTGCCAAAAAATGAGCCCCTCAGGTTGGAAGGCATTCTAAAGACAACTGGGGAAGAGTTGCCTCCTCAAAGAAGAGTTGACCTTAACGATGGAAATGGAGTAAATCCTCTGGGACTTCCACTTGCAGATGCGGCATGACTCAAAATGAGAAAAAACACAGTGGCTGTAACAATGGGCTCAAACATAAAAAAGATCATGTACGTGGCAGAGTGTTGGGTAGTATTGCTTCTGTTGTACATAGGGCCATTATGAGTCAGATCTGATTTGATAGCACCTAACAATAACAACAAGTGTGTGTGTGTGTGTGTGTGTGTGTGTGTGTGTGTGTAATTTACTCAAACTTTGATAAAACAGAAATATGAGATCACATTTTAAGTGGAACAGTTATATGCTTTCCCTCTAACAAGGAGAAATGAAATATTTCTTGCAAATGAGATCAAGAATGTGTAAATAATTACTATGAATGTATATCCTTAAAATGATTATTTTTAAGCTAGACATAGTGGCACAGGACTCAGGACTCAGGACTCACAGGACTCAGGGCACAGGACTCAGGAAGCAGAGGCAAAAGGATCACGAGTTTGAGGCCAGAGGCAATCTGCACATCGTAGTGTGAACTTGTCTCAAAATTAAAAAAATAAAAAGGAGGGTGGGGGGTGCAGCTCAGTGGTAGACCACTTGCCTACCATGTGTGAGACCCTCAAGTAATGCCAAAACAAAGTTACTTTTTTTTCTTATTTAGAAGGGAGAGAGGACAGAAAATTAAGAATGGAAAAAAAGAAATAATATTAGATTCTGTCAACAACTATAGTCAGATGAAAGCCAACAATTTAAAAAAGCACAAAAATGCTGTATTATAAAACTTTGATTTATTTGTAGCACATCTACATCTCTTATGACACACTGATACTGAAAGGAAGATAACTGTACTAACCTATACTTACTAACATGTTACCATCCATAACGGTTTCCTTTTCTTTTTCCCTCCCTCCCTCCTTCCCTTCTTCCTTTTCTTCCCTCCCTCCCTCCCTCCCTCCTTTCCTTCCTTCCTTCCTTCCTTTGTACTGAGGGCTTGAACCCAGGGTCACGCACATACTTTGCAAGTGATCTACCACTGAACTGCATCCTCAGCCTCCTTTTAATTTTTTTTTATCTTGTGACAGGGTCTTGCTAAGTTACATAGGCTGCCTCTGGCCTAGACCTTGTGATCCTCTTGCCTCTGCCTCCACATCAGTGGGATTACAGGTGAGTGCCACAGTGCCTGGCTCATAACTATTTCTTGATTGTTCCCAATATTGTGTCTATGTTTTCCTAAGTAGACAATAAGCTCCCAGAGGGAAGGACTAAGGGCCACTGTTACCTTGCTCTCCTCTCCTAACCTTTTGGTATTGGTGCTGACTAAATGCTATGTTTAGAATCAAGCAGCAAAGAGCAATCAAGTGTCCTAGAGGACATCTAAGGTCTCATTTTCAAAAATGAACGAATTTTGTCAGATACATTATCTTTAGAATAAAAATTCAACATATACCTATGTTATCATAAGAATACAAAAATATAAATCAGGCAGGGTGGCTCATTCCTGTAATCCCAGTGACTGGGGAGGCCAAGGCAGGAGGATCACACGTTCAAGACCAGAGGCAGTCTGCGTAATTTGGAGAGGCCCTGTCTCATAATAATAATAATAACAATAATAATAACGTAAAACAATTGAACTGGAGATACAGCTCAGTGGTACAGCACTTACAAAGCATGCAAGTATGAGGCCCTGGGTTCAACTCCCAGAACCACACACACACACAAAAAGAAGACTAGGATTTATATAGATGCAATTATACGTATTAAAATTTATCTAGATACATTAAAGTTGTAACTTTAACTTCCCTTTAGGCCAGTGAATTTTAATTTTCTATGAGAAACTTGGAGCCATGGACACCCATGTGTCCTCTCTTAATGAGGAGCCATTAGCAACTGGATGTGGTTGAATCAATGCAAATCCATTGCCAACACTGGAACATCAATCCAAAGGGTGCACAGCCAGTAAATCAGTGCTCGTCCATTAGGATCAAACACCACACTCTCCATACACACTTTAGTTTCTGAAATTCTTGATTGTTGAAATTTAAGGAATTTCTTAAAATGTGAATCTTCTGTTCGTATCTGACAATGGGCAAATTCCAGATTTTGGGAACAAGGAGATCAGTAATGACAGAGGCATGGAGTCAGAGGTGACAGACATCACTGAGAAGATGCTATTCATTGTACAGAGAACCCCTCAGTAGATATTATCTATTTAGTTGAGACTTAGATTTAGTTTAATAACCAAGAAATCTTCTGGGAACCAATGATTCAGGCTATGTAGAGGTTCTTCAAAGATTGACAGGCCTATTTAAAAGTTAACACCACCACCACCTCCGCATTGCTAAAACCTTTGTATTCTGGGATGAGGATTTGGTAGAGAAGGTGAAATCGCACAAAATGTAATATGGTCAAAGACTGAAACCCTCTGATCACTCACCACAATCATCTGAGCCACGTAACTTTCAGGTCCAGTGTATTCTGTTGGGTCTTTAACTTTCACCAGGACGATGAAGTACAAATAATGCCACATATTGTGTTCTGACTTAATATGCTCCTCAAAGGAAACAGTTTTATTATCAAACTTGTCTCTCTCGAGTCCTGCAAAACACAAGGAATACAATATACATAATTTGTCATTTAATCAGCCCTTACTTCTTAACATAAAAACAAAACATAGTCATTATTGCCAAAAAATGCTGCCAGAGTGTGCCAATTAAAAATGTTATGATTAAAACCAACACAGTGCATAAGACCTCTAGAAAAAAAGGCCATAGTTTATAGAGTTCTTCCAAACTAACATTTATTTTTTTCCCTTGTGAATCCCTGGAATGCACAGCCCTACTAAATGTAAAATTTGCAGGTAATTTAAAATATAGTGATATCAAAACTGTTGAATTAAACTGGACCACAAGTCTAAATAAAAGAGGTAAAGATGATTGTGCAGGAAAAGGAATACTTGCTCATCAGGGCAGAAAGAAAATTCATTTTTATCCCAGATTTGGGTTAAAAGAGGGAAGGCAGCTGAGAGTCATCTCTTCAGAACCACATGTAATTAGCAAAGGACACGTGCAGGGAGGCAGCCACCCAGACTCCATGGGCAGCAAGGACTCACGCACGCCTGCCGCCTCCTGTACTCAGGGCATTTTGGGGAAGGGATAGTCCATTCAATTTCTAGGGTATATTTTCAGCCTCTGGAATTACATTTAAGAAAGGATCTCGGTAGTAAGATTCCTTTCTCTCAAAGTTGAAGAGTGGATGAAAGGAAAGGAATGGAGATGAAGAAAAACACCTATGGAAAAATGAGTTGAATTGCCAAGGAAAATGGGATGTTGGGATCGAATCTGGCTTTGCTGCTCAGATACTGGAGGAGAAACCAGGAAATTGAATTCCAGACTTGGCTACTCTTTCCCTAAGCACTTTTAAAAAGGCCATTCAGGCATGTAGAAGATCCTTTAAATAATAAGATACAAAGCTCAATGAAAAAAAAAAAAAAACCTGTCCCCAATGAAGGGGTGACTTTTTAACTTAATATTATTGAATATTTTAATGGAAAACACCATAAAATTCAGCTGGCTGATGGCAATGCCTCATCTTACTTGACCTATCATCAGTTCAGAAGGCCCCAAACACACTCTAGTCCTCTGCCCCCAACCTGTCCCTCCCACAGTCCTCCATTATTTGACAGTAACTCCATTCTTCCAGTTGTTTCGGCCAAAAGTGTAGGAGTCATCCACTTTTCTCTTCATCTCACATATCATATCCAATCCACATTGAAATGCTTTTGGCTCTACCTTCTAAACATATCTGGAATCTGTGCCCATCCTGCCATCTCCACTGCTGCTGCTGTGGTCTGAGCCATCACCTTCCCTCATCTGGTCATTGCACTAGCCTCGCTGTGTCCACCTTTGCCCTTCATGGCCCATTCCCAACAATGCAGTCAGCTTTATCCTTGGAAAACCTAAATCAGATGATGTCTCTGTTGCAGACTCTGCAGTGGTTCCTCACCTCCTTAGGATAAAGGCCAAAGTCCTTACAATGGCCTATACAAGTGGGGTTGCTAGATACAGAATGTCCAGTTATGTATGAGTTTCAGATAAACAATGAATTTTCTTTTAAGTGTGTCTCATGCAACATTTGTTCACTAACTCTTATGTGCTTTGACTTCGGAGACATACTGGCCTTATTGCCTAGTACCCTCTTCTTTGCTAACTCCTAGGCAAACATCCTAACCTCCTTGCTGTTCCACAGACAGAATCCTTCATCAGGAGCTCTCTGAACTGCTTGCTTCCTCTGGTCACAAAACCCTTCCTGATACCTCTTTGGCTACTCACTCACCCTCAAGTTTTTGCCAAAATCTTATCTTCTCAATGTGTCTGAATGTGATCACCCTATTTAACACAGCCAGTTTCTGCCCTTTTGCTGCCACTCTGAGCCACTTTTCTCCCTTTCTCCTTTTTTTTTCCCATAGTGCTTATCACCCTCTTATAGACTGAAGACAGTCGTGTCAAAGTTGTTAAGTTACACTGGATCTCCATGCTAAAGTAAAGTAAAATGACTATAAGATGAAGGCTGCCTGCCAACTAGCACAGAAGAAATGTTATCTTACTCAGGATCTTGGGTAAGAG
This sequence comes from Pedetes capensis, assembly GCA_007922755.1. NCBI lineage: Eukaryota > Metazoa > Chordata > Mammalia > Rodentia > Pedetidae > Pedetes > Pedetes capensis. The sequence continues at coordinate 39,995 of VMDO01009960.1, read as the reverse complement.
TTTATGACAGGGCTTCAAATCTGCAAAAAATTGGGTTCAGGTCTGGGTATGGGTTCAATATATGATTAGAGGGTTTGAGGTCAGTTAGGGTTCAGGTTCAAATCCTATACATAGATAATAGGACTTCAAACTGAACCCAAACCTGAACCCTGAATCAGTTCCAGCTTAAGCATTTAAAAAACTTTTCCTGAACCTGAACCCAACCCCAGCAAAAATCGGGTTTGGGGTTCAGCTTTTAATGTTGTTGTTGGTTTTATTATCACTAGCTATTTTATTACACATAAAAAATGAAAAAAATTGAAAAAAAAATGTCTACACACGGGCTGAGGTTTGACTCAGTTGGTATAGCGCTGCTCTGGACTGTCTGAGGACCCAGGTGTGATCCCTGGCACAGAAAAAACAGGAGAAGGATGTGGTAGTCCACTCCCGAAACAATCCTGAAACAATCAGCCATTGAAAAACCATGAGGGTTGCTATGAGTCAGACCCGACTGGATGGCATGTAACAAATCTACACATAGGATTAAAATTTTAAACCAGAACAGAAATCAAACTCTTTATATCTTAATGTATTGAACCAATCTAAACCCAATCTAAACCCAATTTTTCACAGGCTTGAAGCCCTGGTTTATGGTATTTATCACTTATAGTGTCTCTCTCCTCCTTCCTTGTATTCTTATAATAACACAGCTATAGGTTGAATGTTTAGTCTAAAAAAATTCACCTGACAACAAAAATAGTGGAAAACAATTTGGTAATTCCTCAAAAGGTAAAACACTGAATTGCCATATAACTAAGCGTATTCCACTCCAATGTATACACAAAAAAGAAGTGAAAATATATGTATACACAAAAACCTGCACATGAATGTTCATGGCAGCATTAATCATATTAGTCCAAAGTAGAAACAACCACAATGTTCCTCAGTTAATGAACAGAGACCAAGTATGGGATATGCACACAGTGGAATAGTTTCTGAAATCAAAAGACTTGAAGTACTGATACATGGTACAACATGAATTTTTAAAACATTGTAGTGAGTAAAAGAAGCCAGTCACAAAAGACCAGATATTTTGATTGCATTTATGTAACATGTTCAAAACAGGCAAGTATGCAGAGGCAGACAGCAGACCAGTGGTTGCCTAGGGCTAAGGAGGAAGGAGGGTTGGAAAGGGAGTGATGGCTAAAGGGCATGGAGTTTGGGGGAAGGGTTGATGAAAATGTTCTAACATCGATTATGGTGACCTGTAAAAAACATTGACTATGTTAAAAATCATTGAATTACAGGCATTAAATGGGTGAGTTGTAATCTATGTGATTTATTTCGTAATAGAGCTATTAGCAAAATAAGAGGAAATATTAAGGCAAAATTTCACAGAATTCAATTCAAACACCTACTGCTTGCAAGATAATAAGGCTATAAAAATAATGCTTCTATCATCAATTAATCCACAATATAGTAGAGGAAACAGGCAACTTCTTATATATTCTGAAGTGGTATACACTGCCAAGGAAGCATAAAAGAGAGCAAAATGAATTCTGATTAGGTACATTTAAAAAGGTTTCAAAGAGGTGTAAAGCTTTAAAAAAAATCTCTTGGAACATGATTATGGCATGTGGAGAAGAGGTGAATGGTAATAAAAGGCACTTAATTTTTATTGAACATCTATTTATGCTGACAACTATAAAGATTTCTAAATATGCTATCATAATTATAGTAATTCAATATGACCTTTCAGCACGTGAGGAAATTGATCCAGAATGATTCAATGGTCTCTCAAGGTAACTCCTCCAGTTAGCACAAGAGTCAGTTGGTATTTAAGTAAAAATATTTCCAGCTCTGAAGCCCATGTTCCTTTGCCATATGGGCAGAGGAAATGGTGTGGCAAAGCTAAACATGAAGCTAGATAACCTGTTGAGGGGAAAGGTAATCCTCTAGTGTGGCTAAAAGGGAAGCCTTGGAAATAAAGATAAAATGATATCTTTGGTACAAAGCATGAAGAGTTTTAAACTCACAGCTATGGCATCTGCACTTTATACTGAAGGCTTTTGAGTGGAGCCTAGCAGATTCAGTGCTATACTTCAAGCAGTTCCTGGACCAGAATTTAGAAGACCATGGGAGAAGGAGTTGAGGGAGGCAGGCAGGAAGCCAAGGCAGTGGAAGAGAAATATACCAGAAGGGAGTTGTCTTTCATGCTCACAAGTTCTTGCTCTCTGGGCTTTGTCAGCCATTCCCATGGATTTAACCATCACCATGCTGATGCTTTCTCCACCATCATCTGCAGTACTGACCTTTCTTAACTTCTGTTCCTATTTCCAGCTGCCTCTGGAAAAAGCTGCCGAAATAGCTTGTAGGCTTGTCAATCTTAACTCATCAAAAATTGGTTTCTTTAGCTCTTCTCTTCACCTCTGTTAAGGAAGTCCCTGTGGACCAGGGACCTGAAGTCACTCTCCAATTCCTGCACCGACAACTGCCTTTGTGCACAGTTTGTGCAGTCTCTCTTTCTCACTGTTCTCCACATACATGAGGTCCTGGGAGAACTCTCCACCTCCAGCTACTCTTTTTTTGCCTTGTAGGTAGTTTCCCTTCAAGGCTCAACCACTGCCACCACTGACTCCTGCAGACACAACCAGTAGGGTGATCTTCTCTGTGTTACAACACTTCATGAAGAAAATTTTTCTGTTTCTGTCTTAGCCTCTATCACTTTGCCATCTAACTTTTGTATGACCAGAACCCTCATAATATCTAGAAAACAGTAGGCATTCAATTACACTTGACAGAATAATTGAGCAAATGAATAAGAGAGATTAAAGAAGCATTTTAGGATGAAGACCTGAAGGGACTTGATGTCTTATTACAGGTATAGATTTGGGGAGGAGGAGGAACAGGAATGACTCTAAGTTTTCTTACCTGGGTATATGGTAATACTACTACAGCATGATATCCTGCCTCTTGGATGAGAATGCTCACCTGTCATCAAGTATTCTCTGTTTTGTTATTTCATCTCATGTGGGTCTATCCCCATCTCCTTCTCATTAGATTTTCAGCCTCTAGCAATTCAAAACTAATACTTAATATGGATACAAGAGCTACTGTATAGCCTTGAATCTAATCCCCACTCCTTCAACAGTTTTAGAGGGCTACAAAATCAGATGCAGACTAGAATCACATGCAGATTGCATTCGTGTCAAGAGTTCTGAGTGAGAGTTCTGGACCCAGCTCTTGACTGTAAATCCAACCACACTTGATTCTAATCTGCATCTGATTTTGTAGCCCTCTAAAACTGTTGAAAGGCTGAAGATTAGATTTAAGAATATACAGTAATTTGTGCCTATGATTACTGCTTCATCTCTGCCATCTGCTAACCATCACCTTATCACAACCACTTTCTGGATCACTGGCAATTGTATTCTGAGTCATGTTTAACTCTCTGGCCACTGCCTTCAAGGGCAGGAAAGTTCCAACTGCTGCCACTGCCTGTCACAGAATACACCTCTTCCTATCCTGCTATGGGTGTTGCTAAGAACATACCAAGGAGCCAATCCTACTGCAGAGATTCCCTCCGCTGTTATTTGATACTATATTTCTCTTTGAATTACAGCTTACCCAATTCTTCTAAGAAACATTTCTACATTAATCATAACTATTTTCTAACCTAGGAGAATACATTCTCAAATATCCTAAATGTTTAAATCTTTCTTGTAATTAAGTTGCAATTAAGAATGACATGTATCATATCTTAAGAAATCTTGTCACTAAAACATGATGTGCATCCTTTCTTAAGACTGGTATCTCTCGCTCTCTGAAAGAACAGAAATTAGCATGTATGGAACATGGTAAGAGATTCTAGGAATTAATGCGTATCTAGGCATACATGATCAAAATGCTTCTCATATGTTTCTGCAGAAAATGTGCACTTTTATGTTCCCGAGGGCACAGGATTTGCAGCCTAAAGTGCCTGGCACCAATTTATAATTTTTTTAAAGCTTCTATTTTAAGTGTGCATGCTAAGTTTGCTTTACTTTATAATATTGTATTTCTTCTAATATGAAAATACTATTTAAAAGCCAGGCGCAGTAGTGCACGCCTGTAATCCCAGTGTTCAGGATGCAGAGGCAGGAGGATTGCAAGTTCGAGACCAGAGGCAGTCTGCATAATTTAGCAAGACCCTGTCTCAAAAAGTAAAAAAATGGGCTAGAGGCCTCAGCTCAGTGGTCCATCACTTGCAAAGCATGCAAGTGTGAGGCCCTGGGTCAACCCCCAGTACTGCAAACATCATCACCATCAACAACAATAACAACAACAAAACACCTATTTAAATTTACTCTCAGGTTAAGTTACCTAAAAGGCCCCTCAGACTTTTGAATAAATGCGAAGCTTCCAGAAAATAGCTACAGACTGGGTTGGTCTAACATCTTCCTGTGCTTCCTGATATATTCTATATCCTTGTGGACATGTGGATACCATAGAAATAATACCCAGCATGTGACAAAATTTGGAACCATTTGTGATTAGTGTACCTAGGTTTTTGGTCTGCAGTTTATTACTGACTTAGGATTTACTTATTTTATCTTCCTTTTATAGTTTATAGGGTACATAAATGTAGAGATAATGTCAATTTGGGTCTGATTTATTGGATAGTCATTTGTTAAATATTTCTGAGTAACCTCCAATGCACACTATGGAAGCATAAAAATGGATAAGATGATTCTCTCTCTCCTAGAGAGCAGAAAGTAGCATGTAATGAGGGTTGACTCTTAGGTTAGCATTGTGCTAGGCCTTTTGATACCTGTGATCTCACTTATAAGCATGACAACCTCAAAATATGACATATTCCCCACATTCTAGATGAGGGGAGAATAGCTTAGGAAGATAAGAAATTTGGTGAAGATCAAATAGCCAGGATGTAGAATCATCGAAGGCCTGTGTCTATTTGACTATAAAGTTCATGTACTTTCTACAATATGACAGTGCACAGCGTCAAGCAGAAATGAAAAGACAGCAATTATGTACAACACCATAGGGCTCAGTTTGATGTGAAGAATTTGGAAGCAGACATATTTGCTCCGGTAGGTGAGATCAGTGAGGGGTTCATGGAAAAGCAGCATTAGAGCTCGGCCTCAGAGAGTGGATAGGAGTTCAACAGCTAAGGAAACTGGGATTTCAAATGGAATGTTCTCTTATAACTGAGAACATATGAAGAATGGGGCAGTTAGGCTGGAATTTGAGATATCAGTGAGAGGAAAATGAATGAAATGGTAGGCAAAGAAGAAAGAAAGGGAGAAAAAGGACAAATGAAAAAAGAAAAAGAAAAGAACAGTCCAGATTTGAGGTGACTTACATGCCAGGAAAATTAGAATTTTAGAGTTACAGACTATGCAATATTACTGATGGGCTTTTTGAGTAAGGAAATGATGAATTCAACATGGAAAAATTAGTCTGGCAGTACTGAGCAGTTCATTTGAGGGTGTGAGCCAAGGTGTGGCTATGAGAATATGTGGAAGGGTGTGAATGTGATTTTGAAAGCAGATTCATTAGCCCACGGTAGCTGACGGATCTAGAAGAGGAAGAGAGATGCTAAAGATAATGGTGAAGTTCTCAGCCCAGATAGGCAGAGTGTGAAATCATTAATTGCAATATGTAAGCCAGGATAAGGAGCTGGGTCAGAGATAGAAAGACATGATGTGTTTCTTTTAGACATAGTAAGTTTGGCTGCCAGGAAGCCATGCCTGTCTAAACTGTCCAGTAAACAACTGAAAATAGAGGAAAAAGCCTAGGGAGAGTTTGAAGCTGAGGATGTATATTTGGCAGCAAACTGTATAAAAGAGATGTTAAAGAGGAGGATGCCTGCAACCATAGCCCTGTGGCATCCGATCCCATCAGATCTCGGAAGCTAAGCACAGTTGGGCCTGGTTAGTACTTGGATGGGAGACCGCCTGAGAACACCAGGTGCTATAGGCTTGGGAGACAGACATGGCAACCCACTCCCAAAAATCAATCCGCCATTGAACACCCTATGAAGGCTGGGTGCGGTGGCACACGCCTGTAATCCCAGTGGCTCGGGAGGCGGAAGCAGGAGGATCGCAAGTTCAAGACCAGAGGCAGTCTGTGTAACTTAGTGAGACCCTGTCTCAAAAAGTAAAAAAAACAAAAAACAAAAACAAAACAACAACAACAACAACAAAAACACAAAAAAAGGGCTGGGGCACAGCTAAGTGGTCCAGCACTTGCAAAGCATGCAGGTGAGAGGCACTGGGTTCAACCCCCAGTACTGCAAAAAAAAAAAAAAAAAAAAAAAAAAAAAAAAAAAAAAAAAAAAAAAAAAAAAAAAAAAAAAAAAAAAAAAAAAAAAAAAAAAAAAAAAAAAAAAAAAAAAAAAAAAAAAAAAAAAAAAAAAAAAAAAAAAAAATTAAAAAAAAAATAAATAAATAAAATAAAATAAAGCAAGCAAGCAAGCCCTATGGACAGCACAGCAGCACTGACAATAGTGTTTTGGCTGTTGTACATAGATAGGGTCACTATGAGTTGGATACCGACTTGATGGCACCTAACAACAACAACCACAAAGAGGAGGATGGAGACAAGACATAAGGAGTCAATGACAAAACTAAGACCTCTTTTTGGGGGATTTGGGGAGAAGGAACAGGACTCTGCAGTGGAACCAAAGAATGAGGACTAAGAGGTAGAAGAAAAGGTAAGCAGGAAATTAACAGTGAGATTTGAGAAAAACATTTTATTTTGGTAATGAGAGTTACTGTGATGTTTTAAGACATTTATATGTGATAGGCTTTTTAATAACTATGAAAAGCCAAAGAGAACTTTGACAGTGAAGAAGCTTAAAGAAGTAGGAATCATGGTTAAGTAACAGGCTAATCTTACTATTTATGTTTTTAGAGATTGCATATGGAAGGTAAGTTCATCTCTTAGAAGAAAGCTGTCATCCTTTTTTCCATTCCTCCAGACAAAGAGCCTTTTCCCGAGGTAGTGCACCGATATGATCATCATGAAGCGAAGGGCTTAGAGGAAGCAGTGTGGAAGAAAGACCAGGAGCCTCACAGAAACATTCCCAAAGACAGCACCTTTTCTCCTCTGTGGGACTTTCCCTTCCATACAGTACCTCTGCCCCATTTCACCACACCCCTTAACCCATATGTGTCTGCAGCCTTGGCTGTCTTTGAGTTAAACCTTGACTGTCAGTATCATTTAATGAGAACTATTATAGGGTGAGTGGACTTTTGAACCATGCTTTGGAAGACCGAGGGATCTGTTGATAAGAGACATCAAAGAAAGAGACACACAAACAATTTTTTTTTTTTTGCAAAGAAATGGAAGTGGTGATAAATTTCACATAGAGAAGAGAAAAATTAGAGTGTAGTTCATTTTTTTCAAAAAGGTAGGGGGTCTATTTCTCTTCTAAGGTTGAAGCAACATCCTCTTTGGCCTCTAGACATGTTTCTCTCTTCCCCAAACTCCTGGGTGCTGTAGGACATCTCCCTTGGCTAACTATATCGTAGATTTGCTTTCCCCCATCTAACAGAAGACTTTTGTTCCTGTCTCAATTTCCTTCTAGCAAATTTTTACTGAGCATCATGCAATCTTCTCTACTTAAAGTACCAAAGCCTCCTAAATGAGAAGTCCAATGGCTTTCAGCTCATGTTACTGGCCTTCCCTGCTTTGGCAGAGCTGACCATGAATTCCTTTCTCCCCATGGCTTTCCCTCTCACCTTTAGGTGCCACACATTTCTGGTTCTCTTCACACCCCTTCTCACTTGGTGCTCTTGAGTTTTTGGTGTGGGATCTTTTCTCTCCTAACTCTTCAAAACTATTGCTTGTACTCCACTCCCTCCTTCTCTTCTCACTCAGCAGCCTTCCTCCACACTCAGATTTTACTACCATATGCAGGATGAAGGTTCTGCAATCACTGTCTCTGGAGCAGAATCACACATTGGCCTGTGCTGGCCTGTGCTGGGATGTTCTCAACACACTGCAAGCTCAGTATTTCCAAAATGAAATAGCATATTTCTACCTAAAATGTCCTCTTTTTTTTTTGTTCATTCTCAAACTCAGTCAACTGTCAGCATTACCATCCACCCAGGCACCCACACTATCTCTCATCTCCATTCCTAACCATCAAGATTTAAAAACTCTATCATCGAAATATTTCTTGACTCTGCCTCATACCCTGAATATTGCCACGACTTGTGCCACCAAGTCAGGGCTGACTGATAGCAACCCTCATAGGGTTTTCAATGGCTGATTGTTCTTTGGGATTGTTTTGGGAGAGAACTGCCATATCTTTCTCCCAATTGCCACCACTAACTATCCTAAGTGTGGCTTCCATTACTTTTTTTCTTTGTCATTTGGACTATGGCAATAGCTTATCTGGTTGTAATGAAAGGCCTCTCATACCTATCATTGTGCTCTAAAACAAAAATTAGACTCTGGACTTTTCTGCTTATAATACTTTAATAGTTCACTATCTTCTACAAGTCTATAGGACAAAGTCTAAGCTGCCTAACCTAAAAGGCCACATGCAATCTGGTCAACCTCTCCTCATGGCTACCTCACCTTGACCCTTACACGAAGCTTGCTGACCTGCTCAGGGTAAGTGAAGATCCTCCCTGTACTGCTTTTCCCTCCATTCCTTTGCTTGTTCTGGCCATTCTGCTTCCACTCACTTTAATCTGGCTAACTCCCTTTCATCTCTGACCATCACCTCTGCACCATTTCACCAGGAAGGCCTTTCTGACTCCCACCGGTGACTCCCCTACTCCACTCTGAAAAGATGTTCTTCCTCTGTGTACCTGAAGCTCCCTGGGAACTGCTTTATCTTTTCCCTCAATATATAAGATAGTAACGCTATTTAGTTGCCTGTATCCCACAAGTTTCTGAACATTCAGAAAGAGGGCATGTCTACATTATATTTGTTTCCCTGGAATGTAGCATATGATTGCACACTATCCCCTGGAATACCTCCAACTGTTGGAGAAATGACAGAAACGTTTGGAAGTGCTATGGAGGAGCATGATACAGTTGACAAAAGGTGAGCCGGGGAAAGAATAAAAGTTATGGAGGAATCAACTTAAGTTCAAAGTGTAACCTTATAGTGAAGCCCTTTTGCTTGTTTTGTGACTTTTATCAAAACATTCTTGAGCCTAACATGGGGAAATGGAAAGTAAGTGTAACTAGAGTTGGTGAGCAGTCAAAGGGGGAGACATGTTCTAGGGGGCAAGAGACTAGCCACATAAACAACTGAAGCCAGACAGGGCTGGTGAGTGGGGAGAAGAGGGTAGAGTCATAGAGAACAACCACAAGGAAGACAAGGTTGGATGGGTCTGAGAGAGATGATGGGGGACTGAAGGAGAATGGTGAGTGTGTGTGGTGGGGTGGGGAGATAGTTATAAAATGGGGAGAAGGCCCAGAATCAAAAGCAGTGATGTCAAGGAGAAGTTCAAGCTGCTAGAAAAAGCATATTTGGATTCATAACCTAACAAAATACAATAAAAATCATTCTGTTGTATAATCAATACATTATTGTGATTAAAAACTTGTTTGCCAATTTGTGGAACTTTTGGGCATTTTGCATCACATTCCATAGGCAGAGGATCATATCAATTGCAGAAATAATGACAGGATAGTTTTGGGATGAAATTCTTCTATTTGTGAAAGCAGAAAATTCCAGTCTAGTGTACAGTTGCATAATCTGAATTTTATCCAGTCTTCATTTTGAAAATTTTCTAAAAGCATGACAAATAAAAATTAGTCTAGCCCCCCTTTCTTGTTAAACAGTTTATTTATTATTTCAGCATCTGGAGACACTTACCACAAATAAAACAGGTTGTCTTGAGAATTTCCTCTTTCTTCTGTTTCTCACTTCTGAGGTCAGCAAAGGTATCAATGATAACACCAAAAATCAAATTAAGAACAATAATGATAACAATGAAAAAGAAAAGAAGGTCATAAACCACTCGGGCAGCAAACAAGGGCTCCTGAAAAAAAAATATAAAATATAGACTTTCAAAGCAGGTAAATTTAGCATACTGTCTAGCATAATATGTGTGTGTGTATTTGATAAGTGTTTGCTAAATGAATACAAATAGTATTGCCAGTTGGAAAAACAAAGCCCACTCTATTTTCTTTGAAGCGTAAAAAACTCCATAGTCTGTCCCTAAACCCCTTCCATTTCTCCAGGACTGACACATTATTTCCCCCAGGTGGAGGGACTTGGCTTTCTTTATAAGCCACTTTATTATGTCATTCTGCTAAGTGCATTTTGGCATAGTGGGGCCCTTCCCCAGACATTACATGTTGTTTTTGTTGTTGTTAGGTGTCGTTGAGTCGTGCTTGACTCATACTGACTCTCATAGGGTTTTCAATGGCTGATTATTTCAGGATTGCCACATCCTTCTCCCATTTTTGTGGTGCTAGGAATCAAACCCAGGACCTCAGAGACTGCAGAGCGGCGCTCGACCAACTGAGCTAAATCCCAGCCCCAGACATTATATACAGGTAGTTAAATAACAATCCCAAAGGTCAGCAATAAGGGAGCTAAGGAAAACCTAATGATTTGTCAACTTCTAAAGTAGATTTTATCTAGTCCATACAGCTCACACTTGTTTCTTCCCAATGGACAATATTAAAATACACACTACAGAGCATGTAATCCAGTTGTTCAATAGAAAAGGCATCTGAGCTTATGAGGTTAAATGACTTCACAACATTATACAATTGGCCAGTTGCAGAACTAGGACTTTATAAATTCCTAGTCTGACATTTGAGATTTTACAATTGTTGAGAATTTTTTCTGCCTTTCCATTTTCATATACGAAATCCTGTTAGAATTTCTTCAAAGTTTATATTCATCATGGATAAATAATGGAGGCTATTCCTATGCAGAAGCAAAGAGTAAATCTTAATGCCTGAGAAATGTGATAGACAAGAGACAGTCTAGTTGCTATTATTTATGTTACAATCAACTTCTATATAAAGTTTGCAGCTATTACAGTTTGTTGCTCTATATACTGTTCACACTTGGAAACACTTCCTAATCCTCCTAACATATATAGAGTTTTAGTACATTTGCCATTTCTATTTAATCTGAGTATACAATTAGCTTTAACAGCCACCGTTATACTTTTAAAGTAAATGATACAACATAATATCCTGAAAACCAGAGCCATATTATGACTGCTCATAAGAAAGGTTACAAAAATAATTACGTGCTTTTTGAAAAAAAATCTTTTCTTTTGCCTTACATCTTTTGATGGCCTTCTCAGCACATCCCCAACACCACCACCATTCCTAAGGCCTTGGTTCAGCACAGTGACAATGCACATCAGAAGAGTGTCACATGTCCTTTCAATCCCATCTTCATACTCTTCATTAGCTGGAAAAACACACAAATTAAACAATGTAGAAAACATATACTTTGAAAATATATTACCATCTATGTCCTAGGATCTACTTATAATTGTGCCATGACACAATTTTTTGAAGTCATACGATGTCTATATTATATGTGACAGCATGTGACTGATCCATACTGATAAAACCACACATTTAATGTCCTGAAATATAATTTTTCTTCCACAGGTAGAAAATGACATGATGAGAAGAACAAAATACAAGAAGGCTAATATTCATTGTGCATTGTTGTGGTGGGAGGAGATTGGGGTAAAAACCTCTGAAAACAGAGCCAAGTTACCCAGGAGGCAAAAGTCTTAAGAGTATGGACAAGGAAGCTGGACAGACCCAGCTTCAAATTCTTCTCTGTTCCAGAATCAGCACTGGGGCAACATCCTTATTTACAAAACTAGGACTGTTTAAGGATTAAATCCTTCAGAGGGTTGTTCAAAGATTATGTTTAAAGTATGTAAAAAGGGTGCAGAGGTTGGTGTTTACATCACAGGTGCTTAAATTGGGGCAGCTACTATTATTTCATTATTTTGAGTAAGTTTCTAAACCTTACTGGTGAGAAGCCCAATGAATTTATGTGAAAAATTCTACTTAGGGAGAAATGAGGAGAGAGAAAAAGATATAGTGTGACAGAAAAATTCTTAGACTTGACCAATTTTGTTTGAAGGTATAGTCATCAAACTTAAAACATAATTTCCTAACCATTTAAAATAAAGAAAAATTCATACTAACTTGGATATTAGAATCAGGATTTTCTAGTATTAGTAAATGAGCAGAAAGACATTTTTATTACAAAGTTAAAGAACAGAAAGTTAAAGAGCAGAAAGTTAAACAAGGGTATTGAATTTGGGAATTGTGTGGCCACAATCTGCATGTCAAGGCATGAATATAAAAACAACAACCAGAAAAGAAAAAAGGAAAAGGAATCTAACTTTGTCTATATGGATTTATAACCAATAGCCTATATAGCACACTGTTATGAAAAGGCTAATCTTTTTCTTTTGAACAGACTTTAACATCACGATGTTTTTACTTAGAGAGTTGCTCCTTTATAATTATGCTGGGTTACACCAAGCCAAGAGGTCTGCAGGCAGAGATGGGAAAGCCTAAGCCCATCAGAGACAATGGCAGAGTCTGACTATGGTCAGTTACCTTAGAGAAGAGCTCAAGGCACATCTGACTTAGAAAGAGGAGAAATAAAATTCCTTTTGGAGGGAGCAGCCATGAGGAAGAGGACTGACTAGTGGCAGGGGCAGTCAGAGCAACAGAACAGACTAGGCAGGCAGACAGAGCACTAGACAGAGCTGTCTGTAATGTGGTAGTTAGGTTCCAACAAATGGAGGTAGATTCTAACATGATGGCTAAGAAGAACAGGAAGAGGTAGAATGTGTGAAAGAGTGAAAGGGACTGATACAGAGAAATATCACTTTCCAATAAGGAGGTCATATGGAAAATGTCTACTTTCTACGTGGCCACAGACTTTCAATCAAAGTAATCTTATAGCTAGTGGCATGCGCTGCCTTCATTTATTCATTCACCAACTGCCTTGTCATGTCACATCAAATGTAAACTGAAGACTAAGTGCCAGAATAATCAGTACATAGAAGGGACAGGAAAGTGCTCCTAATTCTCCACAAGAATTTGGAATTGAGGTTATTTATTCTCAAAGAAAAGAGCTAGTAAAATCCACATAAAATTCATGTGATTAGCCACTGTGAAATAAAACTGATTGCCAATAATACATGAAAAAATGTTCAATATCTTTCACCGTCAGGAAAAGGCAAATCTAAACTACACTGAGATTCCATCTTACCCCTGTCAGAATAGCTATCATTAAGACAACAAAAAACATAAAATATTGGTGAGGGTGCAGGGATGTGTGTGTGTGGGGGGGAACCCTTATACACTGTTGGTGGGAATATAAATTAGTCCAATCACTATGGAAATCAGTACAGAAGTTCTTCAAAAAATTAAAATACACCTACCATATGATCCAGCTATACCACTTCTGAGTATATATCCAAAAGAATCAAAGTCAGCTTACTCCAGAGATACCAGCATACCCATGTTTATAGTGGCACTACTCATAATAGCCAAGTTATAGAATCAGTCTAGGGGTCTATCAATGAATGGCAGGATAAAGAAAATGTGGTTTATATACAAAATGGAGTTTTAATGAGCCATTTGTTGTTGTTAGGTGTCATCAAATTAGGTCTGACTCATAGTGACCCTATGTACAACAGAACAAAACACTCCCTGACACTTGCCATGCACGGCACTATTGTCAGTGCTTTTCTGCTATTCATAGGGTTTTCAGTGGTGGATTGTTTCAGGAGTAGGTTGCCAGTTCTTTCTCCTTATCTTGTAGCACCTGGTATTCCCAGGCAGTCTCCCAACCAATGACTAACCAGGCTGACCCTGCTTGGCTTCTGAGATGAGGTGGGATCGGATGGTAGGGCGCTATGGCTGTAGACATTTAGCCATTAAGAAGAATGAAATTATGTCATGTGCAGGAAAATGGATAGAACTGGAGATCAATATGCTGAGCAAAATAAGCCAGTCTCATAAGGACAAGTATTGCATGATTTTTCTTATATGTGGGATATGTGAAATTTAGTGGGGACAAAAGGACGTGACAGTAAAAGAGGGACTATTAGAGATGTGGAAAATGAAAATGGGGAGGGGAAGGTGATAATAAAGAAAAATAGATGGATCTAATATGATCAAAGTATATATACACATGTATGGGCATGTCATAATGAAACCTATTACTTTGCATCATTAAAATATGCCAATTAAAAAGGACCCCTAAGTGCCCGTCAGCTTGTCGTGCTGTGGGGGCTTATGTGCTCTGTGATGCTGAAAGCTATGCCACCAGTATTTCAGATACCAGTAGGTTCACCCATGTGCACAGGTTTCAGTTGAGTTTCTAGACTAAGACAGACTAAGGAGGTGAACCTGGCAGCCCACTTCTGAAAAAATGAAACAATTGTTGTTGTTGTTAGATGCCATTGAGTCAAGTCTGACTCAGTGACCCTCATAGGGTTTTCAATGGTTGATTGTTTCAGAAGTGTCTCAGGAGTGACTACCACATCCTTCTCCCAATTTTGTGATGCTAGGGATTGAACTCAGGGCTTCTGAGAGTGCAGAGCGGCACTTTACCAACTAAACTAAACCCTAACCCCCAGAAACAATTAGCCATTGAAAATCTTATGAATAGCAAAGAAGCACTGTCAAATACAGTGCCAGAAAATGAGTCCCCCAGGTTGGAAGGCATTTAAAAGATGACTGGAGAAAAGTTGCCTATTCAAAGAAGAGTCAGTCTTAGTGATAGGAATGGAGTAAAGTGCCTGGGACATCCATTTGTTGATGTGGCATGACTCAAATTGAGAAGAAACAGTGGCTGGAACAATGGGCTCAAACATAAAAATAGGTGTGCATGGCACAGTATTGGGTAGTGTTTCACTCTGTTGTAGATAGAGTTGCTATAAATGGAACTCAACTCAATAGCACCCAACAACAATAAAAATTAAAAAGGAGTTACATGACAATCAGCCATTGAAAACCCTATGAAGAGCAAAGAAGAACAATAGTGTTTCGTCTGTTGTACATAGGGTCACTCAGAGTCAGACACTAACTTGACAGTACCTAACAATAACAACATGACAGAGTCATTCACATTTTGAAATATAAAATTAGAAGAGTAAAGTTTTAAAAAATACATTATCTGTAAATACACGATGAGGAGCTTTCTGTGTGGCAAGTAAAATGGGGAAAATGCCCAGGTCAGGTCTATGCCAGCATTAGTCTAGCCATCTTGCACTGATTTTATACAGGAGTCCCTATGAGCTTGGTTAATAAGGTTCTACCTTTGTGAGATGGATCTACTCTCAATATGTTAAGCCAGGTTCCTAGGCCTTCAGGCTGAGGCCTGAGTCATGGTAAACTCACATGGGCAAGTTCCACTTTATGGTTACCTGTGTAATCAGTTGGTCTTCCCCATACCACAACTGTCTTCCTCATTTCACTACACCAACAGCCACTGGAATAGGTGCTAGGAGTACAGGGGTAAAGAGGCAACTGTCCCAGCCCATAGGAAACTAATGATCCCTAAGAAATGAGTCAGCAGATGAACAAAGGCAATCCAGTGTAGGCATGCTAAAGGTGGTGACATCTGAAAAGGGGGCATTCTTGGCCAGCAAAATTAGCAAGGTGAGACATTCCAGGCAGATAAAATGGGATGAGCAAAGGCAAATAGGAATGGAAGAATATGGAGTATAGGAGAAGTATGTTGTTATTGTTATTGTTAGGTGCCCTTGAGTCAGTGTCCAACTCATAGCAACCCTACATATAACAGAGGAAACACTATTGTCAGTGCTTCTCTGCTATTCAGAGGGTTTTCAATGGCTGATTGTTTTGGCTGTGGGTTGCCAGGTCCTTCTCCCAAGCCTACAGCACCTGGTGTTCCCAGGTGGACTCCCATCCAAGTACTAACCAGGCCTGACCCTGCTTAGCTTCTGAGATTTGATGCGGTAGGATGCCACAGTGGTGGCAGGCAGGGGGAGTATAGGTGGAGAGGAATAACTGGGCCTTTGGTATATGCTGAGAAAGATGGGAGGCATGAGAAGTCTATGGGATGGGATCATGGGGAGGGTTATCCATTAAGCTGAAGAGTTTAAATTTCACCCTGACAGCTATGGGAAGCCACTGGAGAATTTTCAACACGGGACAAAGTGGTTTACCATCTAGTTGGTAAAAATAACATGAGTTAAAACATGTGTAAGACAAAGTAGGATGTGATAAGGAAAAAAAAAAAAAGCAGAAGTGGTGCAAAGAGATCAGCATAGCAAGAGGACCTTTCATACCATGGATAGAGAGGCATCATGATACATAATGTAGACCCTGAATTTACCTTGAATAGCCAGCGGACTAAGTCTTCAGTGGGGAGATGTTTCACACGGGATAGGCAGAAAGCCTCAGCAGTAGACAGATATATGCTCATATGATGAACAGCAAATAAACCAGTAAGTACACGTGAGAGGAGTGGGAGATGAACCTGGAGCAATAAACTGGGAGCCCTCTGTGGAGCTATAGGGAGTTTGGCTTTTAGTGGGTAGGTAGTGGAGCATCATAGAAAGCCTGAGTTGGGGGCAAGGGAGGAAATATTCAGAGTAGTAATTTCTGACAAGTAGTCTAATGATGATAAACAGAATGAATTGAGGAGGAAAGAATGACTGGAGGTAGAAAGATCACTTAGGAACTAGTTGAAATAATTTAGGCATGATGTGCTATGAGGCTTTACCAGGATAACAGGAGAGAGCAGAGAAAGGATGAATGAAAAGGAGTGACTGGGGCTTTAGGTATGAGGGAGATGCAGCATTAGATACCACATCAGTGCTGTCCAGGCCCAGGACGTTGCTGGCATGAGAAAAAGATGGTCCCATTAGGCCAAAAAAGAAAATAGATGATGTAGGAGGAAATGGATATAGAGTGTTCTGATAAGATGAGGAAAGAATCTCAGATGATTTTTGTGTTTCTTGGATGAGAAGATAAGAAAAGATTTTGAAAAGTCAGAGAGAAGCTGGGTGCCATGGTGCACACCTGCAATCCCGGACTCAGAAGGCTGATGCAGGAGGATCATGACTTCCAGGCCAGAGGCAGCCTGGGTAACTTAGCAAGACCCTGTATCAAGAGAAAAGGCAGGGTGAGGTGGAACAAGGAGAGTGCAGCTCAGTGGTGGAACACTTGACTAGCATGAGTGAGGCCCCCTGGGGTCAACCCTACAGTACTGACAAAAATAGAGAGGACAAGCAAGTAAGGAGAATACTATGATCCAAATTAAGGAAGAAAATAATTTAGAGATAGAGCAAGTGGCAAAAAAAATGTCAAAGTTACAGAAGAGTCAAGGCAATGAAAGTGAAAAAAGGTCACTGGATTTAACAATTAGTCATCAGGAAACAATAGGAAGAGGGAAAATAGTAAAAAAGAAGGTGGCTGATATAGAAATTGAAGAAAAGAGTGTAGACCCAATAGTTTATAGGAAAATTTGGCATTAAAAAGAAAGGGACTGATAGGATATTAGCTAGGGGGAATAACGAAATCTAAAGGAGGGTTCAATCAGAACCTAAGTGTGTTTGTAGAAAGAAAACAAGATTAGATTTCAGATGCAAGAACAATGGTCCAACTGATAGTGGCCAGGCAGTAAGGTGAAAACAAACAAAAGGAAAGAATTGGAGACTTTCAGTGCAGAGACACTGAAGAGACCTAAGTATAAACACAGAAAGAACTAAGAACAGTGCTTGGCACATAGTCAGTGCTCAATAAATGCCACTATCAATTATCATCACTACTGATACATGGCTGTTAAATCTTATGAGAAGTGACGGTTTTAACTCAATTAATAGATTCGTACTTGAACAGTACAAGGTTAAATTATGTATTTTCAGTTGACTACTGGTAAAATGTTTTCTTAATTCATAATGGAAAAAAGTTTCATTTGAGGAAAGGAATAAAAAGATATTCTCTGGTTCTGAAACAGTTCCCTCTCATCTGAGATGCTAGTCTATAAAATGTCTAACTCTAGACATTCTTGAATAAGAGTATTTACTAATGCTACTTTTTTCTGCTTTAATAACTAAATTATTCAGTGTTTATGGTTTCTGAGAAAGCAACACATTGTCACTGAGATACATGAGAGTCTGAGAATAACTGAAAACCTCTTATTTGTTAGCCCTAAGCTTTAATTATAATCTACTCATTATGAAAATGATTTTAAAGATTTTAACTAGGGAAAAAAATTAAAACACTGGGCACCTCAGGGGAAGCCAAAATGTAGAGTGCATTAGGCTGACCAGTTTCTGGTATTCATCAATTTTTTTCTATTAAAGTAAAATACCAAAATATATGAAATTGGAAATACTCATAAATACTATATATGTGAACATCCCCCTTTTTTCCCTATATAGTCAAATGAATTTACTTACAAAAACATTATGATTTTTATCTTATAAATTGTCTCCAAAAGACCTTGCTTTTCTACCAAAGCCATTTGGGTGAGGGATTTTTTATTTTTTAGTGAATATTTTTGTCCAGGAATCAAGGGGGTCTACAGCAAATGAAATAAAAGTATTTTCTGTGGGTTTTGTGTGTGTGTGTTTTTTCCAACCCAGTTGGTTGCCAGTTATCATGAGAATTTTCTGTTGCTGGGACAATGACCTTACCTGCATCCACAGGAGCCTTCCTGGGGGCTGGCCACTCTGCCTCCCCAGTCATCACGAAGCTTGTCATTATGCCACTGTGTATGTCTGGGCCTTTTGTAATATGGACCTGCTGTCCACAAGGTACAAAACCAAGGCCCTCACAAATGCACACTAGGGTTTGCAAATTAAAATTTAATCCTGATCTTAGACATAGAAAAGTTATTTTTAAATCTAAGTGACACATGCTGTACAACAAACACCAGGCTTTAGCTTTCACTCTACTTTTGCAGTTAAATACATACAGCCAAAATTTAAAGGAGGCAGACCCAGAAGATCAAATCCATAACATTTTCAATCAAATAAATTTTAACACTTGCCATGTAAAATGCAAAAAGAGTATGAACTAAACAGTAGATGAAGACAGGCATTTCTGTATTTTCATTACTCATTGGGGAATGATCCCCAATCTTAAAAAGCTATCACCACTATTTCTGTCTCCCCATAGCATCTCTGACATACCTCTAGGACTGGAACTCTGCCATTATCCAGCTGGAATCCTTGTTTTCCTCCCCTTTTGGCAGCTTTCTCTGTGAAATCTTTGCCTTTCCTCCCACTCTTAGCTCTGCTTGAACCCAAAATGATAGAGATTTTGCCCCCAGGGCATTGCACCTGGGAGGGACTGTGCCCACTTGTCCTTGAAAGAGAGAGTTATGATCTTTGAGTAATATGTTAGGTGAATGGCAGGGTATAGAGGTTTCATGGGAACCCTTTAATAAGAGTGCATATTCAGAGTTAGAAACCAATATCCAAACAGAGTAGTTTCTCAGCCTTCACAGTATTCATATCTTGGCCTGGATGACTCTTTGTTGTGGGCTGTCCTCTGTATTGTAGGATACTTAGCAGCATCCCTGACCTCTACCCACCAGATGCCACTAGCACCTCTCCCCTGTCTGTGACAACCAAACATATCTACACACATTGTCAAATGTCCATGGGGAAAAGGGATGGGGGCAAAACCAAATCCACAGGATAAACATATAATGAATATTTATATTCACCAAACTGCCTTCCATGGATAATATGCTTAAAGAAAATCTACCCAAACATACTTAGTGAAAGGTAACATGATAGGCAGAGTCGTAACAATCTCTAAATTTTGGCTATTGTTGTTGTTAGATGTCCAACTCATAGTGTTCTTATGTACAACAGACAAAACACTATTGGCATGCTTCTCTGCTATTCATGGGGGTTTCAATGGCTGACTGTTTTTTGGGAGTGGATTGCAGGTCCTTCTCCCAAGCTTACAGCACATGGTATTCCCAGGTGGTCTCCCATCTAAGTACTGACCAGGCCCAACCCTGCTTAGCTTCCGAGATCTGATAGGATTGGTTGCCACAGTGGTATGTATGGCTGCAGGCAAATTTTGTTAGGGAAGAAATAATTTATAGAGCCTAATTCTTTAATGAGGAGGCAACAGAACTTAGAAGGCTGGAGCACAGGCTTTGGAATCAGAGCTCTGCATCAACTTACTAGCGGTGTGATTTTGGCACTTGAAATCTTTGCCCTTTGGCATTTTAACCTACAATATGAGAATAATTAGTACTCTCTGTCTCTTGGGGTGTTGTGATGATTAAGTGACATCATGTACACAATCTGCTTAGCGCCATCCCCCAAATAGTAAGCCTTGTCAGGTCCTTGAATGTGCTACAGGGCCTCATTCCTAGTCATATTTGCTTCCTTAATCCACTGTGTCCTTAACACCTCCAATGGTGGCTGGTCCACAGTAAGGGATCCAGAAATACTGCTCTATGAAGGAGGGGAAAAAAAAAAAAGGAAGGAAAGCAGGCACAAGGTTTTCATTATTATCAATACCACCACCAGCATCATCAAGAATTTGTATTAAATTGACTTAATCATTCTCCTATTTTACAAAAATATCCTCTTCATTAAAAAAATTTCAGATAAAAATGTCGTTAGTAATAAGATGAAACATTTACACTAGAATATCTGGTTGAACATCAAGAACAATGCTTAGAGAGCTGTGGAAAGCCTAAAATGTACAGAACTGCACACAGCTGGGCAGCCAACCATGGTGCGGTATGGCCTCATTGTGCATGGCCTGGCAGACCTCACTCTGGGAGCAGGGTTGTGGCAGTCATCTCCTTGTGGCTTTGGAGCTTGAGGGTATCTCATTGGGGTAAGTGGCACTAACTCACGTGCTCTTCTGTGTCTAGCAATTTTGGTCCTGTTTATAAGACTTTAGAAGAAAGAGCACTAACTTTGTTGTTGGTTCACAGGCAAAGCAATTTTGTTCTTTAAACCACAGTTAAAATATAATCCTCTCTTGGTCTCAAAGAGAGATTGCTTCCAGGACTGCCCATGAATACCGAAATCCATGGATGCTCAAGTCCTTTATATAAAGGGGCACCATATTTGCGTATAACCTGTGCACTCCCTTCAGTCACCCTTAGAGTCTTTGTAATATGTAACACAATGCAAATGCTATATAAATAGTTGTTATACTGTATTATTTACAGAATAATGGCAAGAAAAAAGTCTGTACATGTTCAATACAGATGAATTTTTTTCTGGATATTTTCAGTCCACAGTTGGTTAAATCCAAGGATGAAGAACCCACAGATACAGAGGTCCAACTGTATATTTGTTTAAAATGAAAGAAATAACTTTAAAGTAATATTCAGAGGCAGAAGACCAATGCAGGCATAGGGTCACTATGTCTAGGACCATGTTGCTAAAATATTTATGTTAACAAGAAAGTGAACTTTTTAACACATTGTTTTTCATACCCTGTTAAGGAAAAATAATGTTGACTTGAAAAGGAGACAATAAGTATTAGTGATAACTGACTGAAATTCAAAATGGCCAAAAAGATACCCAAAGCTATTTAATTATATCCAACCACCTAAACTATGTCAAGTTTTCAAAACAGCTCTTTGTGGGGCTTCTTAGTTAGTTAGTTAGTTAGGTTGGATGGAGTTTTTTGCTATTATTATTTATTTTATTTTGTTTTATTTTATGAAGTACTGGGGTTGAACCCTGGGTCTTGACTATGCTAGGCAAGTGCTGCACTACTAAGCCATCCCATACCATTTTCTTTATTTTTGAATTAGGGTCCAGCTATGTTACACCGGTTATCTCTGGCCTCAAAGCTGTGATCCTCCTACCTCAGCCTCCCAAGTAGCTGGAATTACATGTGTGCTCCACAGTGCCTGACATTTTTTTAAAAAATCATGGATAATGATAAGAGGGGAGGAGCATTTGTTAACATGAATTTGAGATTAAAATAGATTCTGCAAACCTCTGACAAATGACTTTAATGCTCAGTCAAGATATTAAAATGGCAGTTCTGGGGTAAGATGGCAGATTAGGAGGAGCCTCTGTGTGATATAGTGAAAGGAAGGAGGCAATACAAGAGAGAACAGAGTCTATCCCAAAGAGAAAAAGTCTGGAAAAGCACAGAAATCACAGAGGAGGAGATAGGACAGTCTCAAAGTACAGAGAACAAAAGGGCAATGCAGTAAGAAGGAATGAGCAGGACAACTCTCCAGCTATGGCTCCTTGGCGGTGGAGAAGAAACAGGCCTCATCCAAAAGGTAGGCCAGAAGGTCCTGGCTATGACAACGAGACTGGCAGTAAACAAGGACAAACCACAGGACAAAGAGCCTAAGAACACCTTGCCACAGCATCTGGGTGTGGGAAAGAAGTGCAAGGCAACTGCGAGACTATGGGAAAGCCAGATGTAGTCACACACAAATAACTACATGAGTGACTAGACCAAGCACTTGTGAAACTGGAGTGGTGAGCTGCAGCTCGTGGGTGACTCCTGAGCCATGCCCAGTGACCCAAAATCTGCATAAACAGCTTGGCAAACAGCTTGGTGTACTGTGGCCCCCAGGCAGATGATCCTATCATGCCTAATGACCCAACACCCACAAAAGCAGCCTGGCATGCTGCAGCTCCTAAGTAGGTAAGTGATCCACACCTGATGCCTCAACACCTATACAAATGGCTTGGTGGGCTGCAGATCCTGGATAGATGAACAAGCCATAGCTAGGTACCTCAGACACACTGAAAAAGCTGAGTGACCACCCCAGGCAACTCTGTCATAAATACGACTCTAGGTTTTGCAGCTAGAGACTGATCCTGGCAATCTCATAGCATCTGGGCTCTCTGCTGCTCCTCTAGTGCAGACAGAAAAAACAATCCAAGTAAATGAGCCAACAAATAGGACTCTGGGCCTGGGTGATGCAGCCAGATGAAAATCCTGATAGACAACAATATTGAAGAGCCCCCAAAGAAGCTGCTCCAATACTTGTGTGTGTCTTTTCTTCTCTTTTGTTTTCTTTTCTCTTCTCTTTTCTTTTCTGTCCTTCCTTCCTTCCTACCTGCCTTCCTTCCTTCTTTCCATCCTTCCTTCCTTCTTTCCTCTACTCTCCTTTCCTTTCCTTCTTTCCTTCTTACAAACAAGGTTTAATGTTTTTAGTTGTTACTATAGTTCTTAACTTTAACTAATTTAAGTTACCAACTTTTTTCTTTACTGTGCAAGACTATTTAAAACTCCTTCTTCTCTCTTCCCTTTCTACCTAACAATCCTTTCTGTTCTTTCTTATCTTATTCTCTTCTTTTCATTTAACTCAACTGCTTATTTCTTCCTTCTCTGCCTGTTACATTCCATCATTTTACTCATTTAATAACTTTTACCTCTACCTTCAATAATTTTCACCTCATAACTTACACTACATTATTTTGTCTATCTTCCTAAGTTCATCAGTAGTATAAAAGTTGGCATAAATCAATCTTAATCATACAGTAATTACATACGTGGCTTGGCTAGATGATGCTATTGTAACAGACATTTGCTTTCCAATCTCTGAGAAAGCACTAAGGATTGAGCCCTTAACAGAAGGCTGCTAACAAAGAAGACTTCCAAATAAATCCCAAAGAAACTTCCACTCCAACACATTCACAAATCCCAACAAAGGAATGCAAGAAATATGAAAAAGCAAGATACTATAACCCCTCCAAAAGATTGTAACTTCCCAACAAATAAAACCAAAGATACTGAAATAGCTGAGATGCCAAAGAATTCAAAATACAATCCTAAAAATGACCAATGACTCAAAGAAGATACAAAAAAGCAAATGAACAAATTGAGAACGTCAATCTAGGTTCTAGATGAGAAATTCAGCAAGGAAATTGAGATTATGAAAAAAATGCAAATGTTGGACATGAAAAACATAATAAATCAAATGAAAAACACAGTGGAAAGCAACATCAGCAGACTAGATCAAACAGAAGAAATATATTAGGGATAGAACACAAGGTGGAGGAGATACTATACTCAGATATCAATACAAAAAAAGAAAGTAAATGAATATTACCAAAACTTTCAAGAACTGTGGGACATGATGAAAAAAACAAACCTAAGAGTCCATGAGGTGGAAAAAGGATCTGAGATAAAAAGCAAGGGCATAGAAAATCTATCCAATGAAGTAACAGCAGAAAACTTCCCAAAGCTAGGGGAATAAATGGACACCCAAACACAAAAGGCATTTAAAACCCCAAACAGACATGACCCAAAAAGATACTCTCCAAGTGACATTATAGTTAAAATGCTAAGATGACAAAGGAAAGGAACAATCTTAAAAGCTGTAAAAGAAAAACATCAACTCACTTACAAAGGCAAACAGAATAACATTAAACCTCTCATTAGTAACCCTAAAAGCCAATAAAACACAGAATGACATATTGTAACCCATGAAATTAATAACTGCCAGCCAAGATTATTATACCTAGCAAAGCTACACTTTAAAATTGATGGAGAAATAGAGACTTTCCAACACAAGTACAAACTTAATCTATTCATGACCACTAAGCCACGACTGTAGAAGATACTTAAAGTAATCCTACACACAGAAGAATAAGAAATACAGATATAGACATGAGGACTCAGGAAAGAATAAATCCTATGAGAGGAACACAGAACAAATGAGAGCTAAGAAAAAAGCAGGTATATCCAATTTAGTAAACTAGCAAACATGTAATATAATCAAGAGAGAAAGAGAAGAACAATTAACACTCAAACCAACAAAATTACACAAAACACTAAATTCCTCTCAAGAGTAACACAAAATATAAATGGCCTTTGTTTTCTACTTAAAAGACAGACTAGCTGATTAGATTATAAAATAAGACCCAACTATCTATTGTCTTCAAGAGACACACCACACTGGCAAAGACACATACAGACTGAAAATGAAAGGATGGAAAATGATTTACTAAGCATAAGGGAGCCAAAAAAAAAAAAAAAAAAAAAAAAAAAAAAAAAAAAAAAAAAAAAAAAAAAAAAAAAAAAAAAAAAAAAAAAAAAAAAAAAAAAAAAAAAAAAAAAAAAAAAAAAAAAAAAAAAAAAAAAAAAAAA
>VMDO01009960.1:0-14839 GCA_007922755.1 Pedetes capensis | reverse complement strand
TCATTATACTACATATTAATAAAAGGAATAATCCATCAAGAAGACATAACAATTATAAATATTTATATACCAAACAATGGTATACCTAATTTCATAAAACAAAAATTACTGGCCTTAAAGGGACAAATCAATCCAGATACAATAATAATAGATATCTTCAATAACCCACTGGACAATAACCCAATGAACAGATCATCTGAACAAAAAAAAAATCATCAAAGAAACCTTAGAGTTAAACAACACTATAGACCAAATGGGCTGGGATTTAGCTCAGTTGGTAGAGTGCTGCACTGCAGTCTATGAGGTCCTGAGTTCAATTCCCAGCACCGCAAAAATGGGAGAAGGGCCTGGCAATCCACTCCCAAGGCAATCCCGAAATGGTCAGCCATTGAAAACCCTATGAGGGTCGCTATGAGTTGGATACTGACTCGACGGCACCTAACAACAACAACAATAGACCAAATGGATTTAACAGACATCTAGAGAACATTTCATCCCACAAACATGAAGTACACACTTTTCTCAGCATCACATGGAATTTTTTCTAAAATAGAGCATATTTTTGGTCACAAAACAAGTCTTATCAAATACAATAAAATTGAGATCCTTCCTTGTATTTTATCATATCTAATGCAATAAAACTAGAAATCATTAGTAAGAGAAACTATGAAAATATTCAAATACATGGAGATCAAACAACATGGTTTTGAATGATCAGAGGATCATTGAAGAAATCAGGATGGAAGTTAAAAAATTCCTACAAGCAAATGAAAATGAAAGCACAACCTACTAGAATCTGTAAGATACAGTGAAGGCAGTTCTGTAAAGGAAATTTATAGCTATGTGTACTTGCACTTAAAAACCCAAGTAAGTCCAAATAAATAATAATGCACCATAAGGCATTAGAAAAACAATATGTCAAACCCAAAAGTAGTTGATGGAAAGAAATAATAAAGATCAGGGAAGAAATTAATGAAATGGAAACTAAAGAAAATATATAAGGAATCAATGAAACTAAAAGTTAGTTCTTTGAGAAGATAAAGATTGACAAACCCTTAGCCAAACTAAACAAAAGAGAAAAGATCCAAATTAATAAAATTAGAAATGAAAAAGGTGTCACTACAACAGATACTAATGAAATACAGAGGATCATCAAGGATTAGTTCAAGAATTGTACTCCCCCAAAAAAGAAAATACAGAAGCAATTAATAAACTCCTTAACACATATGAACTAACAAAATTAAGTCAAGTGGATACAAATAATTTAAACAGACCTGTAACAAGCAATGAAATTGAGACAGTAATAATCTCCCATCAGCAACAACAAAAGCTCAGGACCTGATAGGTTCACAGCCAACTTCTACCTAGCCTTTAAATAAGAATACTTATGTTCCTCAAACTACTCCATAAAATAGAAGTGGAAGGAATACTCCCAAACTCATTCTATGAAGCCAGTATCACCCTGATACCAAAACCAGATAAGAACACAATGAAAACAAAAACTACAGACCAATTTATTTAATGAACATAGATGCAAAAATCTTCAACAAAGTTCTTGCATAAAAGCAATACATAAAAAGATCATATAGCATGATCAAGTAAATTGGATTCCATAGATGCAAGATTGGTTCAATATAGACAAATCAGTACACGTAATATGTCATATAGACTCAGAGTCAGAAATCACATAATCATTTCAATAGATGCAGAAAAGTCCTTTGACAAAGTTCAACATTCCTTCATGATAAAAGCCCTGAAGAAGTGGGAATAGAAGGAACATACCTCAGCATCATAAAGGCTATAGATAGAACAAATCTATAGCCAACAATTACACTAAGTGGAGAAAAACTGAAAGTATTTCTTCTAAAACCAGGAATGAGACAAGAATGTCCACTCTCTCCACTCTTACTCAATATAGTGACTGAATTTCTAGCCAGAGCAATAAGGCAAGAGAAATAAATAAAAGGGATACAAATAGGGAATGGAGAATTCAAATTATCCCTATTTGCAGATGATATGATCCTATACTTAAAAGACCCTAAAGACTCTATAAGAAAACAATTAGATCTGATAAGTACGTTCAGCAAAGTAGTAGGACACAAAATCAATATTACAAATCAGTAGCATTTCTACATATCAATGATGAACATGATGAGAAAGAAATCAAAATCTCATTCACAATTTGTTAGGTGCCGTCGAGTTGGTGTCCGACTCATAGCAACCCTCATGGGGTTTTCAATGGCTGACTGTTTTTTTGGGATTGACTTGGGAGTGGATTGCCAGGTCCTTCTCCCTTTTTTGCGGTGCTGGGAATTGAACCTGGGACCTCAGGGACTGCAGCGCAGCACTCTACCAACTGAGCTAAATCCCAGCCCTCATTCACAATAGCCTCAAAAAATATCTAGTAATAAATCTAAGGAACCCAAATACCTCTACAATAAAAACTTAAAAACATTAAAGAAAGAAATTGAAGAAGATACTAGAAGATAGAAAGACCTCCCTTGTTCATGGATCAGCAGAATTATTGTGAGAATGGCTACACTACCAAAAATGATCTAAAGATTCAATGCAATCTATATCAAAATTCCAATGATATACCTCATAGAAATAGAAAAAAATCATGAAATTCATATGGAAGGACAAAAGACCCCAAATAGATGAAGCAATCCTGAGCAGAAAGAGCAATGTAGGAGGTATCACAATACCTGACATCAAATTATATTACATGGCTATAGTAAGAAAACCTCAAAAACAAAAAACAGCTTGGTTACTGGCATAAAAATAAACATGAAGATCAATAAAATAGCAGAGAGGACTCAGAAATAAATCCATGCAGCTACAGTCACCTGATTTTTGACAAAAGTGCCAGAAACATATATTGGAGAAAAGACAGCCTCTTCAACAAATGGTGCTGGGAAAACTGGATTTCCACATGTAGAAGAATGAAAATAGATCTCTATCCCTCACCCTGTACAAAAATCAATTCAAAATGGATCAAAGGTCTTAATGTAAGAAACTTTGAATTCACTAGAAGAAAATGAAAGGAAAACTCTTTAAGACATAGGCATAGGCAAGAACTTTCTTAAAAGGAGTCTAATAGCTCAGAAAGTACTAGCAAGAATTAACAAATGAGGAGTCAGAAACAGGGTCTCATGCTTGTAATCCCAGCAACTCAGGAGGCTGAGGCAAGAGAACCTTGATTTTGAGGCCAGAGGCAGCCTGTGAAACTTGTCAAGATCCTGACTCAAAATAAATAAAAAATGGGCTGGGGGCACAGGCCAGCGGTAGAGCACTTGCAACGTATGTTACAAACCCTGGGTTCAACCCGCTAATATTGAAAAAAAAATGACAAATAAGATTACATGAAATTAAAAAGCTTCTACAAAACAAAGGAAATAATCTTTTTGCCAACTATATATCTGACAAAGGATTAATATCTAGGATATGTAGAGAACCAAAATTATTATCTAGGATATGTAAAGAACCAAAAAACTTAAATACCAATTAAACAAATAATCTACTCAAAAAGTGGGCAATGGAATTGAACAGATGTTCTCAAAAGGAAGAAATACAAATGACCAATAAAAACATGAAAAAATGTTCAACATCCTTAGCCATCAAGGAAACACAAATCAAGACTACACTGAGATTCCATCTCATCTCAGTCAGAATGGTTAGTATCAACCAAACAAACAACAACAAATGCTAGCAAGGATGTGGGGACTCAGGAACTCTTATATACTGCTGGTAGAACTATACACTAGTACAGCCATTATGGAAATCAGTATGGAGGTGCCTTAGAAAACTAAACATAGAACTACCATGTGATAGAACTACACCACTCTTGGGCATATACCCCAAAGAATCTAAGTCATCATACCATAGAGATACCTGTACTTGCACATTCATTGAAGCACTGTTCACAATTGCAAAGATATGGAATCATCCCAGATGTCTATCAGCAGATGAATGGATTTTTAAAATGTGAGGTACACACACAATGGAGTATTACTCAGCTATAAGGAAGAATGAACTTTTATCATTTGCAATATAGAACTAGAGATCATCATTTTAAGCACTATAAGACAGACTCCAAAAGCCAAATACAACATGTTTTCACTCATACATAAGGTAGATTTATCGTGTAAATAAAATGGTGTGTGTGTGTGTGTGTGTGTGTGTGTGTGTGTGTGTGTAAGATTGGAAAGTACAAGAGTGTGTACCTGGGAGGGGAGAGGAAATTAATGGGAGTGGAGTGGGAGCAACATTGAGGGGGTAATGAGGGAGAGAACAAATGCAAAGTACATGATACAACTGTACAAAAATCTCATAATGAAACTCATTATGCTGTATGCTAATTAAATAACAATGAAATAAATTAATTAAAAATGATACTAAAATGGATCCTTGATGGCACCTAACAATAACCTAATAAAACGAGAAAAATGGATCAATAGAAGCCAGTGTGGGAGTAGACTAACCTCAACTTTGGGATTGTGGGCTATGGTAAGGGGGGTTTAATAAGGAACTTCAGGAAGTTTTTTGAAAAATGGAGAAATGTGGGCTGAATAGTAGTATATTTAAGACATACTTCTATGTAGCTGAAGAATTGCACAGGTCATGGCCATGCCCACGTGAGAGCATGTTTCCAGTCTTTGGGACTCCTGTTACTGTCCACATTTGGACATACTGTCCACATGCAACATTTCTAGTACCTTTAATGGAAAATTCTAGATCAGTAATTTTTTTTTTCCTGTAAGGACCCAGATGGCAAATACCAGGCTCTGTGGACCATATCCAGTTTCCATTATAGCTTTTGCTTAAAAATTTCTTTAATGTTATAACCATTCTTAGGTCAAGATCAGTATAAAAACAGGTGGCAAGTCTTATTTCTCTAGCCCCTGCTCTAGAGCTTCTCAAACTTGAGGATGACATTAGAGGAAATAAATATATGGCTTGACAGAATTAGGATCCATAAATAAACTCTGAGGGTCATGGCACATGAGAACTTGAAGAGCCCTGAAACCTGGAGATCACCTGGTCAAAAAACTCCTCACCTGCTCACTAGATAATCTGTGACATCCTAGGGTTATGGGTTGGCAGAAATACATAGGAATAAATGCATGTCTTCATATGTGGATCCCAAACTCCCAATTATATCAGTACAGTATAGGTATTTGTGCCTTAAGAGCTGAACCAGTGAGGAACAGCATTTTAGCCAAGAATCAGCCAAATATGGGTCAATGTGTGATGTGATTCAAATTCCACTACCCAGAAAAAGACAGCATCACTTAGCTTCTTGCCTGGGAATATTACATCCAGAGTCACTGCTATAATATGTGAGGAATATGTGAGGAAGGCTGGAGGATGCATATAACAGGATTTTAGAAACTGTGGAGCACAATACTGCCATGCAAGCTGAGGAGAGCAGAACTAGGGAAAAGGAGTCTAGCAGGCAGCAGTTCACAGAGCCAGCAGCTGCAGGGACCCTGTGCAGAATGAATTCCAGTGTTTACTTCTCCCTTTAGGTCTCCCTTTAGGTCAGAAAGTGTGAGATATTTAGTCAGTAGAAGGAACCATCTATTTCTCCCTAAGCCATAGTCCAACATCTCAAGGAAAAGGCAACTAAGGAAAGAAGGCACTCTCATTAAGACCAAAAGAAATGCTCCATCCTTACATTCTGCTTCACTGTCTTCCCTTGTCTTCCCTGAGTCCAATTTGCCCCACTATGGACCCAATACATCTATTCTTACTAAATCTATTCCTGCTTGTATATGACAATTCTTGAAATATTTAAAGATACCAGTTCCCAAGGGCTGGGGATGTAGCTCAGTGGCAGAGAGCTTGCTCAGCATGCACAGAGCTGGGGTTCTATCCCCAATACCTCCCTCCAGAAAGACAGAGTCCCTACACCTTTGCTACTCCATTTTAAGAGAAATAACCCAGACCCAGAAAGATAAACATTCCATGTTTTCTCTGACATGTGGATGTTAGACTTCAATATATACTCAATATTAAAACATATAAGTCATGAGAGTAGAAGGGGCCTATGTAGTGAATGAAAACTGACTAAGGTAAAGGAGGAGAGGGAACAAAAAAAGGGTAATGGGAGAAAGGAAAGGAAGTATCACATATATTGCCCATAAGGCAAAATTGGGATGACAGATGGATAGATAAGACAGATAGATAGACAGATACACACACACACAAAAATGCAAGTAGAAATGGGATCATTGGTGGGGAGGGAGGGTATAGGGGGTCAGGAGGGTGTAATGGGGAGATGAAGATGAGAAATGTACAATGAAAAGCATGTACGTAAATGTCCTACTGCCTTCGAGTCATGTCTGAATCATAGCGACCCTCATAGGATTTTCAATGGCTGATTGGTTCGGGATTGCCTTGGGAGTGGATTGCCACATCCTTCTCCCATTTTTGCAGTGCTGGGAATTGAACCAGGGACCTCAGAGACTGCTGAGCGGCACTCTACCAACTGAGCTAAATCCCAGCCCCACTGAGACCCATTAAGTTGTACATTAAAAATTACTACCAAAAAAAAAAAAAAAAAGAAAAGAAAAAAGAAAGAGATTACTTAATTTATTCTACAGTTCATGAAACACCACACGTTATAGTGTCCAGATTCCTGCTACATTCTAAGACAACAATTTAGAGTTAAAAATATTATTTTTATATGCTTGGTTCCATTTGCTCCTGTGGAGGTAGAGAATATTTCATTTTTTTCTCTTTGCAAGCCATGTGAATAAAGTTCAGGAAATTTGCATAACACATCCAAGCCATCTAGCTAGAGTATGGCAGGAGGTCCAGGATTATAGCCAAGTCTTTGAAGCACTGAGCCTATGCTTTTCCAGATCTTGTGTTACAAGCTGTACAGTCAAAAGGGGCCCATTTAGTGTGGTTTGCCATACAGCAAGAGAGTATTTAGCAGTACATGCCACAGGATAAATGTGCTAGATTCTCATGAATAGAAATAATATAAGAACAGGATAGGGGTTCAAAATGACAGCTCTGAGAACCTTTCTCTAGTCTGAATCCTCTTGGTTCTTTTCCCTCCTACTCAGTTTCAACCCATCATGAAATTCCTAGGGCAGCTCTGCTAGAGGTAATAACATTTACCCAATAAACTGGAGAGGGATCAAGTTCACACTGCCCTGGAACTCTTTCTACAGACCTGTGTTTGAGGCTGGTATCGTGGGTGAGCAGTTTTCTTTTTCGCATACTCCCATCATGGAAGGTAAGGTCATGGTAGGAACGCCATGGTTACCTAAGAACACAAAAAGCAGTCCATGGGATAAAGGCATGGATAGAAATGACAAGAAATGAACATACAGACATAAAGGCATCTACATAAAAGGAATTTGTACTCCATTTTAGCTGTGTTCCTAAAGCCTTTCAGTAAGTTAGTTTGGAACTCTGAACAGAATTTTACCCACTGAAGCAATTTTATAAATAGAGAATAGATTCACAGGCTAACCCTCTAAGAGCTTTTCATATTTTTAAGTGGCTGAGATAAAGTATTAATAACACTGTAGACGTTAAGCAGGTGTAACAACGTTTACAGGGTCAGATGCGGTCAGGGTTCTGACCTGGGATGTAGTTGGTAGTCCCTGAGTTGCCAGTCCCTACAGCTATGGTGGGAACTATAGACGGTGGAAGTTCTAACAGTAAATTATGGACTTGAGGGAACACGGGCATAAAACATCTCAGGGAAGGAAAAATCTATCAGATCCCTGATCAGGGTCTCTCTTTTCTTCTACAGTCCCTAGGGACCCATTTGCCTGTTGGCTCATCACCTGTTTCTCTATTCAAAATGGAAAAGAAAACAGTAACCTTTCTATTTGGGTGAAAGTTTTATTTTTAAAAGTTTGGTTGACTCATAAGCTGATATGAGGGTATAAGTGGCAAACAGGAGTTGGAGTTAGGAGGAAATGCATGGAGGAGGTCAAGGAGTATGGCACTGCCAGCCATACAACCACTGGAGCTGCTAGAGTTGAGGCCATATTGGGAAGGGAGGCCTCAGAGTTTCCATCTCTCCCAGTTCCACCAGGGTGAGCACAGCACCATCAGTCAGAACCAGCGTTAAGCAGGAGTGCATGTCGGGTGGTCAGAGATGGAGAGGGAGAGAGTTTCTAAATGAGCTTTGGTGGTCTTCCCCTTAGTATCTGCTGACACACCATGCTAGACCCTGAGGGATGGAGTGGAGATTTTAGTGAACTGATAGTCAATTAGGGGACACAGTGAGGTGAAGACATAATTATAGTTCAATAGGGAAAGTAAAGGACAGGTTAAAAAAAAATATATATATATAGTGCAGTAGAAGAGGGAGAGATGAATTGTAGAAGGGAAAGAAAACAGCTGTTTGAAGAAGGGTGCACCTAAAGCAGGGGTTCCCAATCTCTGGGCCATGAACTGTTACTGGTCTGTGGCCTATTATAACCAAGCTCACAGGAGGAGGTAAGCTGTGGGGCAGCTAGTGAAGCTTCATCTGTATTTACAGCTGCTCCCCAGCAGCTCATATCCTGAAATCATCCTTCCAAGCCCCACCTCCAGCCCCTGAACCATGAGAAAATTATCTTCCATGAAATTGGTTTCTGGCATCAAAAAAGATGGAGACTGTTGATGTAAAGGAGTCATGGAATTTAAGCATATGAAGATGAGGCAGGGACTTAAGGGGGCATTTCAGGTGCAGCTGACTTGATGAGAGGGATAGATGCCAACAAAAGCACAAAGCAGGCTGAGTGACCTGAGCTACCGGGCCACCCACTTCTCACCAAGCATCACACAGCCAATGCAGATCTAACAAGAGACAGAATCAGACCTATAGTCAGACCTATAATCTGGGTGGGCAGAAGGCAGGCTGTAAGTTGCAAAGCCACATAGCAGCCCTATAGAGTTCTGTTGTTGTTGTTAGGTGCCGTCGAGTTGGTATCCAACTCATAGCGACCCTCTGTACAACTGGGGAAACACTATTGTCAGTGCTTCTCTGCTGTTCATAGGGTTTTCAATGGCATAGAGTTCTAGGTGAGTGGAAATGAGAGTAAGAAACAGGAGAGTGGCACTGAGGATGAGGGAAAGGGATAGCAGTAAGAGATAGCATCACCTCCACTTTTCAACAGAACCTTCCCTCCTTGGCCTTTTCTAAGACACTGATTCTCCAGAACACTTCTCATGTGGAGGCTTTTTGTCTATCAAGCTCCAGATTCCTCAGGCCCCAGACGTGGGATTCACACTCTCCTAAATTCCCAATGCCATTTGCACATCATGGGTCCTCAACCCTTTTCATGCACCTGTGTTGGTTTGCTATTCAACTCTAAACTCAGCCTCTTTTCTTTGCTCCTATCTACTAGTTTTCTGACCATTACTTCACACTCATGAGGAATGGCATACTTCTGCACTCCAAATTTGACTTGCTACCTGAGTGTGTCATCCTCAATAATTTCACTCAGTATATAGTGAACTTTGTGAGTAAACAGTGTTTAATACTTAAAAGAATAATTTTGATGCTATGTGCCAACAGAGATACAGCCATAGTTTGACCATCCCTCCCAAAACTCATATTGAAATTTAACCCCCACTGTGAAGTATTAAGACATAGAAATAGGTGGGACCTTTAAGAGGTGATTAGGTCATAAGGGATCTATTCTCATAGATGGATTAACCCATTCATGCATTAATAGGTTATCTCCAGAATGGGTCTGTTATAAAAGCCACACTGGCTCTGTCTCACAGAGACAGATGTCCTGTGTTATGTTATGATGCCACAAGAAGGCACTATTATATGCCAAGCACATGCCAGCGCTACACTCTTAGATGTCCCAGCCTCCAGAACCACAAACTAAATGAACCTCTATTCTTCATAAATCACCAAGTCTTGAGTAATCTGTTATAGCAACAGAAAATAGACTAAGACAGAAAATATATGACATTATAAATGAAATTTAAAATATTCTGAAAATAAGGCTGCTTTTTCTAGGGCATTATATCAAATATATTCTCAATCTATGAAACAAAAACTTTCAATCTGTGAAAAATCAAGAGTTTAACTTTGTTAGCTGGTCCCACATGCTACATTTTAATAATATTTACAAAATATTTATTTAACAGCTTTCGATACAAATGTGCAGATTTTTAGGGAAGAGTTTTAAATATTAACTTGTGCTCTTTATTTTGTAAAAGATTTTTTCTATTTCCTGAGAAAATATTTATATTCATAAAGTAACACCAACTTCCTTATTAAACAACAAAATATTTACCACTGAATTCATAAAATAATACTTCCTATAAACATTTCAAATTAGAAAATTATAGTGTGCCAGTTTTAGATGCATTCTGTATTGAGTGACTCAACGTTATCATGCCTCTAATCTAGCAACCAATTAAAATGTCAATATTGTTGAGAGCAGACAGTTTATAATTCACAAGAAGTTTAGTAAAATTGGAGCTTTGTGGATATGTGAGCTTTTCCTCCAGATCTATAGAACCTGTTACTATGGTTTGGATCTTAAATATTCCCTGAAGCCATGTGCTGAAGGCTTGGTTTTTGAGCCTATGGCACTATTGGGAGATGGTAGAACCTTTAGAAGGTGCAGCCTAGTGGAAGGAAAGTAGGTCATGCCCTTGAAGGGGATACTGGAACTCTGGCCCCTTCCACTTTTTCTCTGTTTTCCAACCACCATGAGGTGAGCAACTTGCTCTAACACATGGCTATCACACCATGAAGTTCTTCCTTGCTATAAGCTGAAAGCAATGAGACTAAATGATCATGGACTGGAAATCACAGGTCAAAATTAACTATTTCCTGCTATTAAGATGATTTTCAGGCATTTTGTTCCAGAAATGGAAAGGTAACACACCTATCCCACATGTCTGTCAGTTTGCCATACTGTGGAGGCTTGCATGTTGCTCTGATGCTGAAACCTATGCCACTGGTACTACAGATATCAGAAGGGTCACCCATAGTGGATGGATTTCAGCCGAGTTTCCAGACAAAGACAGACTAGGGAAGAAAACCAAGCAACCCACTACCGAAACAATTAGCCATTGAAAACCTTATGAATACAAACTCTAGTAAAATAATATTTAAGGAAGAACAAGGAAAGTAGTAGCAGAAAATATTTCATATTCTTGTGAACAAAGATTAATACATATAGGTATGAAACTCAGAAGAGTTTCCAGTAGATAACTCTCAATCCATGCATCTGATGTTTCTATTCTGTGCTTAGATCTCTTAGGCTTATTAATAGATTTAAATCCCACCTAATTATCCCATAGTCTAAGAATAATGTTACCATATATTATCAATTTAATAATTAAGAAATGTTTGTTAAAGGCAAGAAAGAATATAATTATAAGCTGCCATTAATTAAATCTTAGTTTTAAGTTTAATGGTTTGATGAGAGAATGTGCATCATTTTGTAGTTTCCATTCTCTACAACCCACAGTCAGTAGAATCACCCACAGAAATAATCAGCAAAATGCAGAATGATGATTTCTATCATGCAAAGCAGGAGGAGAGAAAGAGTAACAAAGAAATCCAACCAAAATAACAAAAGATAGGAAAAGGGGGAAAAGGGAATCACTAGAAAGCATTATTGGGAGAAGGACCTGGCAACAAACTCCCCATGCAAACAAAAACAAAAACAAAAAACAATCTGCCATTGAAAACTCTATGAATAGCAGAGAAGCACTGACAATAGGGTTTTGCTTGTTGTATGTAGGGTCGCTATGAGTCAGACACCAACTCAACAGCACCTAACAACAACAGAAAGCATTATAAATAAGAAACCCAAAAGAGCAAGCAAAGAATAAGCCCCAATACAATAGGAATTGCAGTGAGTATAAATGAGTGATGCCTAACCAGTCAAATGATGAAGCTGTGGAGGGAAAGGCAGGAGGTTGGAGGGAGGGAAGAAAGAAAAAGAAAAAGAAAAAAGTCATACAGGGATTTTTGTACTAACATACTGAAAATTGGTTCTTTAATTACAATAATGGTATGTTATCTAGAATAAATCTCTTACTACCTGATGGTTTCTAAATCAAAGCATTTACCACTTTCAGTTATTAAAATATAGTGAAATTCGATTTGGGAGATGGAGGCAGGAGGATCACAAATTTGAGGCCAGAGGTAGTCTGCATAACTTAGTGAGGCCTTGTCTCAAAATACAAAGTGAAAAATGGGCTAGGGGTACAGGTCAGTGGTTGAGTGCTATTATTCAGTACTACTACTGTTGACTGTCTTCTATAATATGGTCAGTATTACTGAAGTTTTCTTGCTAAGACTGAGCTTAGATAATGTATGTTTTTTTTTTTTCTTTTTTCAGTACTGAGGGCTGAACCCAGGGCCTCACACTTACTAAGTGCTCTTCTGCTGAGCTGCACCCTTAACCCCACCCCCTCTTTTTTTGTTTTGAGACACAGGCTTGCTAAATTGTGCAGACTTGCTCTGGCCTTGAATCTGCAATCCTACTGTTTTAGCCTCCCAAGGAATTGGGATTACAGACGTGTCATAGTGCCTGACTTAGATGATGCTTCTTGTGTATTTCCTTCTACACATTGACAGCTAATATATAGCCCAAGAGTATTTCACATTCGTGACTTTTAGTAGTAAGAAAGAACATGTTTTCAAAGGAATGAAAGAAAAAAATTCTCCATTAGTGTTTATAATCCCACAAACAAGCTACATACAAGTCCTATGTGCCATCAGAGAAAGTACATTTATTGGTAACAGCAGTACCTGAAACTGGAGTTCTGTTTTTCAGCCTATCCACTTCCATAGTGAAGTCATCCTTCAAAAAAAGGAACCCAATAATGGA
Organism: Pedetes capensis; assembly: GCA_007922755.1. Classification (NCBI taxonomy): domain Eukaryota; kingdom Metazoa; phylum Chordata; class Mammalia; order Rodentia; family Pedetidae; genus Pedetes; species Pedetes capensis. The sequence goes on along the minus strand of VMDO01009960.1, from coordinate 2,012 downwards.
AAACAGGTAGACAAGGATGAGAGCCAGGACTGCAGTTAGAATAATAGAGCGGCCATTCCGTGTGACACTTTTTATGACATTGAGCAGAGTCTCTTCTCTATACACCAAATCGAAAAGCTATAAAAATAAGGGGAAAATGCAAAGGAGCTACAAGTCAATAAAAATAATTAGAAAAACAACTATAAGCCATTCTAGCTTATCTATGAAAAAATAACATAAGCTACCTTTAAAATAACCCAAAATATCTATTTCTTCTCCAGTTGGAATGTATTACTTAACAGTTTTTCAGTAAAAATAAATCTAATATAGCATATAATATGCATCTGTTAGTTTCATAACCAATGTAATGTCAATTTACTAAGGCACTATAGAAATAGTATGCTTCTAAACACATAAAAGTTTTACTACATATTAATCAACGGTTCCATAAACTTTGTAAATTGATGAAAGTGTAATCAAAAGTGATGTAATAGTCACACAATGGAATAAGCAAATGCTGTATTACTCTGTACCCCACCAACATGTATCAATAAAGGGAAAAATGAAAAACAATAGTATACTTTCACCTGAATTTAGAAAAATTATAACATTAGGTCCATTTGCTTAATGAACAATTGACAAATTCATTAACTGTACTGCTTAATCAAGGGACTAGAGGTGAAATTCTAAGAACAATTTTATGAGCCTGCTGCAATAGAAAAGACATGAATTTTAAAAATATTTCAGAAATGAAAGCTCCCTCCTTATTAAAGGGATTTAACTGAGGACAAAATCTATTACTTTAGTATATACTTTTAGAAGAAGTATAAACAAAAATATAACACAATCTTGTCAGTTCACTTCTTCTAATGGGTTATTATTCATTTTGTCCTTAGTAGTAGAAAAATTTATGTACTCATCAAGAACTTAGGTATGTGTTTGCTATCTGTATCCAACACTAAGAATAATTTTATTGATTGCTATATTATACAGGCTGGGATTTGGCTCAGTTGGTAGAGCGCTGCGCTGCAGTCTCTGAGGTCCTGAGTTCAATTCCCAGCACCACAAAAATGGGAGAAGGACCTGGCAATCCACTCCCAAGGCAATCCCAAAACAATCAGCCAGTGAAAACCCTATGAGGGTCGCTATGAGTCGGATACTGACTCGATGGCACCTAACAACAACAACATATTATACAGCTGAAATTATGCATTATCATGTATGTTTTATTATAAAAAGATTGTTAAAAGCAATAAAATTGTATTAAACTTAAAAGCTATAAATATCTAGTCAGAAATGAATATCTTTAAAATTAGAATAATTGGGACGTGCATTCTTCTGTGGACAAGAATTATAATTTCTGAACTGGTTAAAACACTAATTATGTATCATATACCCTTTCAGAAACATGAAGGCCTTGTTCTGTTTTTCTGAGTACTAACTCAATGGCACTTAACAACAACAACCAGGGTTATACTACTATATTCCAATTCAATTGTAATCTTGCAAATGATTGCTGTAGAGACACTAATTTGTTTATTCATCTTGGGAAACTGATATTTTATGATAGTTGAATAAAAACAATTTAACTAGTTTGCTATCTGTTTATCTCCTGGAAAACAGAGCTATTCTTAGAAATAAAATAAATATTCTTCAGTAAAGACAAATTAATGCAAATTTAACTACCAGGTTATCAATGCTCTCTGGCTTATTCAATTTATGCATTAAGTTGACATGAAGGAGATTTTCCTTTATGTTAACTCAACAGTCACTTGAAGAAAACGTTTTGTAATGTGTTCTAGGTCAGCTCCAGGGAAAGTTTACATCTTTCAGAAGTCCCTAAGATGCTTGCTCATAATGCATCTTCCTTGGCCCCATTCTATGCTCACAGAATCATAATCCTGCAAATGTATGGACAGGTTGATGGTTCTTTCTGCTTATTTCTGAAAGGAAAGTCTAAAGTGTGGCATTTTATTACTTTGGATAGAGGACAGCCATTTGTGGGCATAATGGGGCATTCATATTCAAATATT
>VMDO01009959.1:0-74268 GCA_007922755.1 Pedetes capensis | reverse complement strand
GTTTGTGAGTGGGGCAGGAGTCTGTGACAGGCAGGAGTCTGTGACCAGGCAGGAGTCTGTGACCAGGCAGGAGTCTGTGAGTGGGCAGGAGTCTGTGAGTGGGGCAGGAGTCTGTGACAGGCAGGAGTCTGTGACAGGCAGGAGTCTGTGACCAGGCAGGAGTCTGTGACCACGCAGGAGTCTGTGACCAGGCAGGAGTCCCTAAGCAAGATGACAGACGCCGTGAGCAGGGCAGGAGTCCTGGAGCCCTAGGCTGCTGTTTCAGCGGCTGTGGCCCAGCAGCCTGTGTCCTGGTGAGGCTACCGATGGCCTGAGTGCAGAGCGCTGTGGAATTGTCTTCACAGCCACACCCCGTCATCCTTGTCCCCTGTGCCCCGTGGGCCTCCTCATCTGCCCCAGCTACATAGCTTGTGCTGTAGACCCAGGTGTCTGGAGGACCCCCACATCCTCCGCTCCCTCCTCCCTCCTTGGCACCCTCAAGTGGCTGCTTCCCCTGCGGGGGGCCCCCACAATGGCTGATCTCTGCTCAGGGAGACAAGGGACACCAGGGGGCCCCTGGCCGGAGGCTGGTGGGGAGGGCAGTGAGGGCAGGAGGCTGGGGAAGCCCAGGAACCTCCACCCGCCCAGCCCCGGGGCACCCAAGGCCCACACCCTGCTCCCGGAGTGAGGCTCCCCAGGTGACCCAGGCCCCAGCTGCTTCCTCCGACCCACCTTCCAACCACTAGCAGCCTCTGGCTAGACCCACCTGCCCCAGGTGGGAGCCTGCAGCAGCTGCCTAAAGGGGCAGAAGCTACAGTGAGAACCAACCTGGCAGGTGGACCCTGCTCCTCTCCCTGAGCCCCACTGAGTGTCACAAAGGCCCCTGGTTCTGCCCCACTGCTGGCTCCCCAGAAGACCTGCCTCACAGGGATATCTGGGTGGGGGGATGGGGCCAGAATCTTCCAGTGCCAGGCCAGGGACAGCGCCGTCCACCAGGGCAGTAGCAGACTGGACTTCAGCCCCTTTGGAACCCCTGAACCTTCTCTGGGCCCATTTGGCCACAGGAGATGCCACAGCAGAGCCCCCTCTGGACCTGTGCCAGGAACACCCTGCAGCCACCACTGCTGGCTAGGAAGCCCTGCAGGTGAAGAAGGCGCTCAGGACCAGGTGCAGCCCCGAGCCTGCTCCTGCGGGGGCCATGGAGACTGGGCCCACGGCAGGCCACGCTGGCTCTGGAAGGTAGCCTACCTCACAGACTGCAAGCAGGGGGAAGGGGAGGGCACACCCACTCCTCAGGGGCCCCAACAGGAAGACCCAGGCTAGGGGTGGCTCTCTCTAGAATGTTCTGCCCACTCCATTTCAGCCTGGTCCCTGGAGGCTGATGGAGCAGGAAGAGGGTACAGGGACACGAAGGAAGCAGCCCCGAGATAAATCCAAAGCCCATGAGACAGACCCCCATGGGAGGCCAGGCACCTGGGCGCCTTCGGCCATGGCACGGCACAGGCTGCCTGGCCTCCCATGACCAGGCAGGCGGCTCTCAGATCCAGTCCTGTGGGCCCTCGCCAGTGAAGGGGAGGACGAGGGACAACCAACTCAAAAGACCACGGTGACCTAAAGCCAGAGAGAGAAAAGTCCGTCTCAGGCAGGAAGAGGCGAGGGGCCGGGTCTACTCTGAGTTCCCCACCTGCCTCCATCCCCTCCCGGGTCTGAGACCCCACAACCCTCAGGGGGCCTCTGACATCAAAGCAAGACAGGTTGTGTGGGGTCCAGACAGGCCAGCTGCTTGGCACCGCCCCCGAGGGCTCCCTGAGGGGGACCAAGCGGCAGGGAACCCGGGGACGCCAGGGCTGCAGCGCCGCCCCACCCGCCTTCTCCGCAGAGTCCATTTGAGCACAACGTGCCCTTTGGCGATTGTTTAATCCTGCTGTGGCTGTCCACCCGGCTCCTCCCTGGACACTCACTGTGAATGGCCACTCGTCTCTGTGGAGGCCACCGTCCCAGGCAGGGAGTGAGCCCCAGGCCAAAACAATGTGCGCATTTTCTGAGCTCGACATCCCTAGGGCGCAGGGAACCCGGCACCAGAATTCCAACCCCAGCTCAGAGGGGGCCCCTCTCCTCAGCACCTGTGCCAACTTGTGCCAACAGGCCCTGCGGCCACACGTACGACCAGGGCTGCCCAGGCTCTGAGCAGCCTCAGCTGCCGCTCCAGATGGGCTCCCAGGACCAGGCAAAGGCTGGGCCGAGCCCTTCAGGGTGGCCTGCGAACCCAACCCAAGCTCCGCACCGTTCACTGTTCCTTGCCAAACACGGCTCAGTAAGTAGGCGGGGGAGGCCCAGGGGGAGCCTGGGTTGTTGTTGTTGTCAGGTGCTGTTGAGTCGTATCCGACTCATAGTGACCCTCATAGGGTTTTCACTGGCAGGCTGTTTCGGGATTGCCTTGGAAGTGGATTGCCAGGCCCTTCTCCGTTTTTTTTTTTGTTTTGTTTTATTTCGTTTTTTTTTTTTTTTGCGGTGCTGGGAATTGAACTCCGGACCTCAGAGATTGCAGAGCGGCGCCCTACCAACTGAGCTAAATTCCGGCCGAGCCTGGGTTAGGAGCTCGGTAAGGAGTGTCCCATTGAGGGAAACCGATGAAGGCAGGAGGCCAGCAGGCAAATCCCATCACTCACCCTCTGTTCAAACACTATTCCTCTAAAACACCCCAGGACACAGTGCCACCAGAGCAGCCCACGGCAGCCCGAACACCCTAGACTGCCAGGGAGCTCGCTCATCCTGCATCCACACATTGACAATGGGTCGGAACCGAGGCACGATGACACTGTTGTATCAGGGCACTTCCCACAGCAGCACCCACGGCCCGATACCCCACACCCTCGAAAAGCTCGTGTGGGGGCCCCACAGAGCACTGTAGGGCCTGCTGGTGGCTGGCTCCCCGCTCTGCACCACACAGCTTTCGTGAGCACTAGACACGCCTGGGCACGGGCGGGTGCCATCTTAGAAGCAGAGAGCAGCCCTCGCAGGGCAGCAAACCCACCGGCGCCTCGGTCTCGGGCTTCCACGCTCCAGAACTGTGGGAAGTTTCTGTCCTTTCTAAATTACCCAGCCTAGAGACTGTCACAGCAGCACAGATGGACTGAGAGAAGGCTGCGTAAGTGTGGCCACAAGCCCAGACACACCTGTGCCATGTGGCCAAAAAGGGCAGGAAGGGCCTCCGTGGGGCCCCTGGAGGAAGCTCGGCTTCACTGAGCAGACGCTGGCCTTCCGGAGAACAAACAGATTCTGCTGCTGAGGCCACCAGTCTGTGTCAGTTTCTAACTCAGCCTCCAGGCTCTGATGTGCACACAAGACTAGAAGCAGAGAAGACAGACGCCAGGACAGAGACTCCAGTGACGAGGATTCCAAAGGGCAAACAAGCCTGGGAAGTGGCACAGCCAGAGTGTGCAGGCAAAACCCCACGTCAGACAAGGCTGCACGTCCTGCCGGAAGGGTACGTGTTTAAAGGCTGACAACGCAACTGCGGTAAGATGCGCAGTGCAGAGCAGGAACAGTAGCCCACCTGAGCCCTCTGGAGCCTGCTTGGCACTGCCCTCAAATCTGAAGACGTGGCCTGAGGCCTGACACCTGCAGTCACAGCACATACCCCACAGAAATGCTGGCCCTCGAGCCCCAAGGATATGCAGGAAGCTCCACAGCAGTTTTATTGATCATTGCCAAAAGAGAAACAACCAAAGATAAGCAGATGGTGGTGGTTCACTGAATGGGATGCTGTGGAGCCATGGATGAGTCGCTCACACACAACACCAGTCAAAATAAACCAGCACCACAGGAAATCTGCAACATGATTTCATGTGCATGAAGGTTGAAAACGCACGCAAAGCTACACCAGTGTTCAGGGACGCGTGCAGACGTGAAACCAACAATCAGCAAGACCCAGCCCCGCTCCCACGGACAGAGGCAGCAGAATGGCCGGCAAGGGAGGCTGAACCGCAAGGCGGTGGCAGGGCCCACGGGAGAGACCTTCTTTGGAGAACAGCCATCTGGCAGAGGGGGCAAACAAGCCTGAGGTGGGAGGTGAGGCTGAGAGGAGCATCTGTCAGGAAACACCCCTCACCCTCATTTGAAAGATTTTTTTCTTTTTTCTTTTCTTTCTTTCTTTTTTTTTTCTGGTACTGGGGGTTGAACCTAAAGCCTCGCACCTGCATGCTCTGCAAGTGCTGGACCACTGAGCTGCACCCCCAGCCCATTTTTTTACTTTTTGAGAGAGGGTCTCACTAAGTTACACAGACTGCCTCTGGTCTCGAACTTGTGATCCTCCTGCCTCCGCCTCCCAAGCCTCTGGGATTACAGGTGTGCACCACTGCGCCCGGCTTCATTTAAAAGATTTCTTTATATTTTTTCCCGAAAGAAAGTTTTCCATCTGGACACAGAGGAATTAAATGACAGCTTTCAACCGAGTTTATGTCGCCATACAGCTAAGGGGGACTACGGAGCTCCAGCAGGTTTAATTCCCAGAAGGAACTGACACTTAGGGACAGCTGCTCTGCAGGAATCCCCCTTGTCACCAGGCTCCAGGGCTGGAGATCATACAGCCGGCACCCCGCCGGGACTCCAGCAGGCCACTCAGAGCCTGGCCAGGGACGGGCTCTCACCTCAGGAGGTGGCTCCTCCCTGAAGAGTGCTGCAGAGCTGGGCTGCAGGCCACGGGGTCATCTTGCCGGCTATGGAGGCTGGGAGGGGGCGTGCTGAGGCTGGAACACTGTGCTGCGCCCCCAAGTGGCTGGTGGTCTCCCCAGGAGGAGATGAGTGGGGGCGGGGGTGGGGGAGCACATAGGGTGATGCTGAGCCCCTCATGGCTGGGCAGCCCCAACCCTCCTTTCCCAGGGGGAGCTGGGGCGTGTTCATCCTCCTGCCTGCTTAGCGCCGCCTGCCTGAGAGAAGCCAGGCGTCGGACACTTGTGGTACCTGGGGCGGAGAGACCCAGGATCACACCTTCGGCAAGCTCTGCAGCTGCACTATGAACAGGCGGACTGGCAGCTCCGGCTTCTGGGGAGGAAAGTCTAAACCAGCCTCTGCTGGGAGCTGGACGAGCCCCCGCAGCAGGGCGGTCCGAGCCCCTGGAGATTTCTCCCAAAGCATAGCTGGTGATGCTGGGTGGTTTTCATTTCCTTACATGAAATTTTCTTGCTCTTTGCACGTTTTCCACAACGACTGAGTATAACTTTGGATAGCAGTGAAATCAGTCATTTATTGCACTGTCACAGGATTCGGGAAGATGGGCCTCCAGGGGAGACCCGCACCTTTGCCTCCAGTCTCCCTAACTTCGCCACTCTGCAAAGGTAGAATTTTTCAACAGAGGGCTTAAGTGAGGGTTCCTTTCTGGATGACGGAGCCTGGTGGACGTCATGCGCTCTCAGCCCTCTCCCCAGGAAGTCTCACAGTCTCCTCACAGGCCTCTGCAGAGATCCCGGGCTTCAGCCGCTCCCGCGCGCCCCCCGCCCGCCAAGTCCTCCCAGGGTCACGTGACGGTAGCGGGGCTGGCACCAGACCTGCAACAGCCATCAGGAGCCAGGGAACCCAGTTTAAGGCTCGGCAGGCGCTGGCCCAGCCTCTCCATTCCTGCGCCTCAAGCTGCCCTCCCGACCCACCACCCTGAAATCGGCCGGGTGCTTAGGGGCTCAGGTTGGCCTTCCATGGTCACCTACTGGGGTGGGTGTCACCAAGTCTCCTGGCCGGAGGCGGGCGTGGGAGCCGAGCGCGCTCATCAGCGCCCCCAGGGACCCGACCCAGAGAAGGGCCGATCCGAGGGGCGACGGCAGCTGGTGGCCTGACCTGCAGGGGCCGCGGACCCTGCCCAACTGTCGCGCCAAGGCGCCGGCGCATTCGCCCCCACCCCGCTCAAGGACTCGTTTACACAACCAACGCAGCAGGATTCTGCGGGACCTCCTCCCCTGCGGACGGACCCCGGGGCGCGGAGCACAGGATCGGAAGCCTCACGTTCGCAACTGCGTGACGCGGAAGGCGGCTGGGATGCGGAGCGGCGGGGCGCTGTCACCTGCAGGGCGCAGGACGCTCGCCCAGGACGCGGGGCCCAGGCGGGCGCGCAGCTGCCGCCTCCCCACGGCCGCGCGCAGGGCGGTGGCTCCAAGGTCGCCCCCCACGCCGAATTTCCCACCGGGTCGCACCGCGGCCTGGCGTGGGCGGATGCTGCTGGCGGGGAAAGGCCGCGGGGCGGGTGGACAGGCCCGTGCCTCCCCGGGGCCGCCGCAGACCTGAGCCCGGCGCCGCGGTCCCTGCGCAGTCCGAGCGCCGCGGCCGCGGGAGGCGCAGGTGGCCAGGCGCGCGCGGACCCGGGGAGCCTGAGCCTGGGAACCCCGCGCCGCGCCCCGGACCGCGGACAGCGCCCCGCGCCTGCTTACCTCGGAGATGCGCGGACCGCGGCGCCTCAGCGGTGCGGCGGCGGCGCAACCGGGGCCGAGCGCTCGCGGCCGCCGGCCCCGCCCCGCCCCGCCCCGCCCCGCGCCCCTCCCCCTCTCGTTCCGCCCCGCGCGCAGCCGCCCCGCCCTGCCCGAGCCCAGCGCGCCGAGGCGGGAGGACGCAGCTACCTTACAAGGCCGCCCGCGAGCCCCGCCGGTCACCGGGCGCCGCTTGGCGCAGGGCGCGGCTGTGCGCGGAGCCTGGGACCCGGGCGGCGGCCGGGAGGGGCGGGCGGGGCGCACCTGGCCCTCGGCCCCGGGCGCGCGGCCAGTGTGGGTCGGGGAGCCGGGGCGGAGGGCGGGAGGTGCGGTCGCAGGGCCGCCCTGGGTACCCGCGCGGCTGCACCCTGAGCTCCAGTCTGGGCTGCGTGCGCCCCGGGCTGTCTGTGTGGGAAGCGCCCCTGCGCCCCTGCGCCCCTGCTGATTTTCCTTCTTTCCAGGGACACCTGCCGCGGTCTCCGCCGCGCAGGCTCAGTAAGAGGTGGCTCTGCGGGAGATTCTGGGGTTGGGGTGCTAGGGAGGCTCTGCGGTGCCTAGGGCTGAAACACGGGTACCGGGGACTCCCTCCAGCCCGGGTTCTGTCCTTTTCTCCTCCTGGAGGCCCCTCCTACCCTGTTCTTTTCTCCTGACTACTGGACTCACCCAAACTCTGTCCTTTTCTCCTGCTGCAGGACCCCGAGGCCCCCACCCCCACCCCCACCCCCAGGACACAGCTGCGATCAGCCCAGACTGTATCCAAGTCAGGGAGCCTGGGAAAGGCAGCAGGGGACATTGGGGTGCTGGACATCTGACAGACCAATGCGTACATGAGGGATGCAGCTCTGAAACTTCAGGAGCCGGGACAGCTGGGCCCGTGGGGCAGCTCGCCCCTGCCCATGGTGGACTTCGAAGGTTCCTCTCAGATCCTCTGGTTTCTCCTTCCTGCCAAAAGCGGCCAGAGGTTCGTTTTTTCTAATTCTTGCTCTCCTGAGCAGCCCCACATGCCAGAGGCCAGAGGCCAGGTCAGTCAAAAATTTGGGGGGTGGGCAGACCTTCTCTGGCACTTAGCTCTTTTTTTTTTTTTTTTTTTTTTTTTTTTTTTTTTTTTTTTTTTTTTTTTTTTTTTTTTTTTTTTTTTTTTTTTTTTTTTGCGGTACTGGGGGTTGAACCCAGGGCCTCACAATTGCATGCTTTGCAAGTGCTGGACCACTGAGCTGCAAGCCCAGCCCTTTTTTTTTTTTTTTTTTTTTTTTTTACTTTTTAAGACAGGGTGTCACTAAGTTACACAGACGCCTCTGGTCTCGAACTTGCGATCTTCCTGCCTCCGCCTCCCGAGCCGCTGGGATTACAGGCGTGTGCCACCACGCCCAGCGCACTTAGCTCTTTTTTATGAGGTGTGGTTTTGACCACTTGCTTTATGTCCTACTGAGCCCCACGCGCTGCCATTGCTTGGAAGTTATTAACAACCTCCGTGAAGTACTTGACTCATTACTATGAGCTTGTTGCTATCGTTACTCATTGTTATGTCCTACCAGCATATTTGCAAAAGGTGGCTGTTTCATCCAAAACAGGTGCTTTCAGCTGGGTGCAGCCAGAGCAGTGGCATTTGCCTGTCCCCATCTGTGTCATAGCTAATTGGGAGGCTGAGGCCAGAGGATCACCTGAGCCTGGAAGCTGAGGGCCAGCCTGGGCAACACAGCTGAACCCCGTCTCTAAACCAATACGAAGGAACGAAAGCCTCAAAAAACAGGTGTTGCACAAAACCTGTCCAAACTCGACATAAATGTAGTGACCTCGCCAATGAAATTGAGGGGAAGGGGAGCAGAAATGTTCAAGGGGCCTTTGGAAGGAGGCGGGGGATGCCCCACGCAGGAGCGGGGAGTCCAGGGATCTGAGCAAGCGCTGAGGCAGCTGCCCAGCCTTAGGCCAGGGGAGGACGGCCTCAGCAGCCGGCCTCTGCTTCTGGACAAAGCAGAGCGCAGCGGGCTCGGCTGTCAGGGCCTCACCAGCAGGAGCCCATCCGCTCCAGAAGACCATCTCCGGTTTTCTGTGAGCGGGGATGTCTCGTGCCACAGCTGTTATTTTTAGGCATCCGTCCTGGTAACATCAGCACAAGAGGAAGACTAGGTGTCACCCAGGTGGGAAGTTAGAGCCTGGTCCTCCACTGGCCCCTTCGCGGGACTGCCTGTGCCTGTGTGACCGTGTACAGTCGGCGCGGCTTACCTCCGTGCTGAAGACTGCCCGGATCCTGGTGGATGCGTGAGCACACAGGCGGTCCTGTGAGATGGGTTGCTGCTTCCTGTAGGACCACGCGGGCTCCTCAGAGAAGGAGGCTGAATCCCTGTGTGGCAGGGCCTTGCGCTCTCAGCGCTCCGGGTCCTGGCTTCTTCCGGCTTCTGCAGGCTCCAGGCGTTCCTAGGCTTGTGGCCACATCCCCCGGTCTCCACCATGTTCTTCTCCCCCGTGGCTTCTCCACTGAATGGTGTAAGGACTCGACACTGGGTTCAGGGCCCTCCAGGACAATCCAGGACCAGTTCCCAGCTGATCCTGAAGTTGTCACGTCTGCAAAGCCCCTGTCCCCTTTGGGGTGCGGGGGAGACCCTATTTACACACAGGCTGTGTCCTGAGGTTTCACGTGCCGTGTTTGGGGCGCATTCTCACCCAGCGGAGGTCCTTTGTTGTGCCATGGTCAGGCTGTTCCCCAGCAGCACCTGGGTGCTCTGTGCCCACCTCTGCTGCTGGTCCCCTGCCCAGGGTCTGGTCTGAGCAAGGAGTCCTGAGCCCACCGCAGCTGCCACTGTGCAGGAGGGCTTTCCCTCCTGCCCAGTACCCTCTGCAGCTTCTCGCCTCCCTGCCCGCCTCTTTCAGCTGCAGGCCCCTGAGTGTGGCCCTGCCCTCTTGGGCTCCATCTGATGCTTGCCTGTCCTGAGAGCAGCCTGGGTAGGAGGCAGGAAGAGGGCTGAGTCTGTGGGACTGAAGTTGAGGTGACTATGGAGGCCTGGGACTGCAGTCCTGGGAGGCAGCACCAGGAGCCCTGGCAAGGGAGAGATGCCTGGACATGGTGGCCACCTCTGTCTGCCTCAAAGGAGGAGTGGGTGAGAATGCCCCCAGCTAAGGGAAGCTGGGACACAGGAGGGCCAAGGGCTAGGAGGGGGATGGCTGGTGGGCACAGTGGCAGGAGCAGAAAGGCCATGGAGGTGCCCAAGGGCCATGCGTTGGGGGAGAGGCCAGTTCTTGCCACCAGCCAGAGGATTTGCTGCCCTTTGTGTATGGAGGACGGGTGGGTAGAGACCGGCACCTCCTTCCCCCCTTTGGAGCAGGGGCCCCTCCTGTGGCTCCCCAACACCTGAGGGGGCCTAGTGGGGCTGCCATGTGTTTACGTCCCTTTAAACTGGGGTCTGAGCTAATGGTGACGCATCAGCCCACCCTTCCCAAAGCAGCGCCTGGCACTCACTCTCCCATCAGTGGCTTGTTTGCTTTCGTTCCTGTGCGCCTCACCTGCTGTTGGCATGCCAGGCAGTGTCCGGGCACCATAGGAGCTCCCTCCTGCCCCAGACCCATCCAGCAGCTCCCGGGGCCGTCATCGTTAGCATCCAGATCCAGAGCCTCATGACTTGATCCAAGTCTGCACACCCTAAAGCCCTGTGCCCTCCAGGCTGCAATAAGCCCGAGGATGGCGATGCCCGCGGGGTTTCTCGCAGAGACAAGCACAGCCCCAGAAAAACACAGACAGCGCAACCCAGCTTTCACGTGGACCCACTCAAGAGAGAGAAGCTCACAGCCTCCAGGAAGGAAGAAAGGTGGATAAAGCGTCAGAGAGGCAGAGACACGCACAGCACGAAGGCAGACAGAGAAGGCGACACCCTCTGGGTCGCCTCCCACCATGCGGGGTGTGCTCCTGCCTGGAGCCAGGTGGATGGAGGTGACTATTGATCAGCACGTGACACACTGCATCTCGCTGTGACGTTCCATGCAACGGGGTCACGTGCTGTCCCTACTCACCCCTCCTGCCCCTTTGCTGCTCCCCTCTCCTCCCACCACTGCTCTCCTGCCTGTGACTTTCCGTGGACCTGCTCGCGTCTCACCACCAGCACGCACTGCCAGCTCCCACCAGCTCCCGGCCGGCTGTGGGATGAGGCCAGGCTCCCACAGAGATGGGGGATAAGACAGACCCAGCAAGGAGGGCCGGGCGGCAGCTGCGGGGCTCCTCCAGCCGGTGCATGCGGGCAGGGGCGCCCTGGGATCCCCTGGGTTGGCTTGTTGTTTGCTGTTGAGACAGGGTCTCCCTGTGCAGCCCAGGCTGGCCTGGGACTCGAGTCTATTCCTGCCTCAGCCTCCCCAGGCTGGGGTGACGGGCCTGCCCGCCGTGCCCAGCTGGAACCTCCTGTGGACTAGCCCTGACCCACAGCCAGCAGGGGTCAGGGGGTATTTGTGTTGGGAGACAGCTGTGGGGACAGAAGCCCCAGGACACAGTGCACCCAGGCAGCTCCTCTGATCCCAATCCAGGGGCCTATGAGGGGGTGACTCATGTGGGAACAGGGGGTTTCCAGCCAGGCCATGAGGGCCTCGGGCCCCTCCCTGCTAACCCCTCTGGCCTCCTGGGTGTGGAGTTTCATTTATAGGGCCTGGAGCCCATGGAGGTGGTCTGGGGCCACGCCTGGGGTGGGAAAGCTGGGCTCTGTCCCTCAGCCTCTCCTCTCCACATCTCCGAGGAAGGCAGTGACCCCATTGCAACAGAGTCAAGAGCACACCTGACCGAGCCTCCACCCAGTCTGTGCCCCAGGACTTTGGGACTGGCTGCCTGCATCCTCAGACCAGGTATGCCAATAGGCTTCTTCTTCCAGCAGCAGAGAGGAGTCCAGTCCCCACAGGGTCCCTCCACCTCGCCACGTACCGTCTCTGTCCTGGCCTCTTGGACAGTCCACATGGATGTGCTGGGGGAGGGTGTGGGGCACGCGCCTCCTGGTCCAGCCCGGATGTTCGGACAAGTGGTGGCGCCACGCACACAGATACTAAACACAATTCACTCGGGACCCTCGGGTGAGGGGTGCTGACTCCTGCGGCCCTCGGGACCCTGGCGGAGATGGGAGAAAGGAAAAGCCTTGGGCACTTTTGCCTTCCAGGGGCAAACACCTGAGTTGGTGGTTGCGGTGGTCACGAGGAGAGAGTTCTTCTTTGTTGGTGATCAGATGGAGAGCGAGTTCTTTCCTTGTTGATGGTCAGGGCAGGAGAGCGTTCTTTCCTCACCAAAGGTCTGGGTGAGAGAGCAGAGAGAGCTGTTTCCTTATCGGTGGTCTGGGCGAGAACGGGGTCTTTCCTTGTTGATGGAAGAAGATCGGGCAAAAAAGGGCAAAAAGGTCTAGCTGCTGCAGTGCAGCTCCTTATATAGCTCAACCATGGAATGGCCTGAGCCAATCAGCTTGGAGCCCAAATGTCCAGTGAGTTTCGGGGAATTTGTGAAGGGTTTTGTACAAATGTCCAATCAAGTTACTTTCATTTTCCCTAGATTTCTAATTTACAAACCAGATCTTCAAAAGCCATTTTCCCAGTTTTGGGGGATTTTGCCAATTTCCTCCCAGTCTTCCCTACAGGAGGGCACTGAGGAGCAAGTGGCTGAGTGAGGGGGAGGTGAGCTCAGGGGCTGAGACTCTGTGAGTGAGGCCTGCAGCACCCCAAACCCACCAAGATGTGGGTCTGTAAGGACAGAGGGTTTCTGGCCTGAAACCTGAAGGCTCTGAGGGGCCGGTACCGTGTATGTGCACCCACACAGGCTCGGCTGGAGAGCTGGGTCTGTCTGTGCGGCTTCAGACACCTGGGCCGTCCACTGGATGCCAGTCCAGGCTCTGGTGGTGCCGAGGCTGCAGGTTTAGGCGAGGTCCGGCTGTGCTCATCATGACCCAGCCCCAGGAGACAAAGTCACCTCAATCAGGGCACCAGTGGGCAGAGCGGGGTCCTGTCGAGAGACAGAGGGCCCTGGTACAGAGAAGGAACAGGTGGTCATGGGGCTTCTAGAGCCTGAGGACAGGGTCCTGGGGTAGCAGGAGGCATGCAAGGCTCTGGGCAGGAGCAGGAGATGGCAGAGGAGCTGGGACACCTGTGGATTTTGAGTTGGACTACACAAGTGTCCCACGTCTCCCTTAGGGGCCTCAGCAGCTTGTGTCCTTGGAGCTGTTGCAGGACCCCAGCAGGGGCCTGCAAGGCTGGGGGGATGCAGCCCACAGCAGGGAGTGGCCAGGGGTCCAAGCAAGTAGCTCCCAGGTGGCCTGGGCCCTTCCGCCCAGATGAAGAGCACTGAGCCCCTGGCCTTGCCAGGTCAGGTGCCATCAAGGGGCTGTGGCAGGAGGAAGCCGCTCTGCAGGCTCAGCGTGTGGGCAGAGCCCTGTGGAGCGACCACCATGAATGTGACCATGACCCAAAAGAAGGGGACAGAAGACAGAGGCCAAGTCACGCAGGAAACAGCAGAGGGAAGCGGAAGGGAGCGGGCCTGGAGGAGCCTCAGAGGGGCTGTGCTCCGCCCCCAGGCTGCAGCAGGTCCTGCAAGTGAGGAGGGTGGGTAGGACATGGAGGGACAGGAGTCCTGGGGATCTCTCACTGCCAGGGCAGATCCTGGCCCATTCCAAACCCTCAGTGGAGGCTCTGGGCAGGTTGGCTCCTGCTGCCTGCTGAGGGCCTGGGGCAGGGCCCTGGGTTTCGGAGCCGAGGCCTCACCCATGGTCCTCACTACTGAGGGGACTTAGGCCGTTTCATCCTCTTTGTGGCCATCATATGGGCACAGTGCCTGGCCTCTGGGTTGAGACCAGCCATGACCCTGTGCTTCGGGGTTTGGGCCCAGAGAAAGTGAAGGTGCATGGCCTTGGCACCTCACCCCGACTGTGCCCAGCGTGGTCACAACCCTTTCTCCAGAACCTGGTGCTACCAGAAGCTGCCCTGCCCCACATGCCCACAAGCTGGGCTGAAGAGGGCGAAGTGTCCTCGGACTGAGGGCCCGCCTCTCCCTTTTATTTTTTTTGCGGTACTGTGGGTTGAACCCAGGGCCTCGCGCCTGCATGCTCTGCAAGTGCTGGACCACTGAGCTGCACCCCCAGTCCATTTTTTTACTTTTTGAGACAGAGTCTCACTAAGTTACGCAGACTGCCTCTGGTCTCGAACCTGAAATCCTCCTGCCTTTGCCTCCCAAGCTGCTGGGATCACAGGCGTGCACCACCGTGCCTGGCAATTTAATTATATTTCTATATCTGGTTTGTTTTGGTGCTGTTGCTCTTAGGGCACTTTTTCTCCCCCCAGAGTATTACTGGGAAAAAACCCTCAAGAGAAGGATGCTTATTAAGAAGAATCCCAAATAAAACCAGAAGAGATATCCGTTCCCCAAAATGCACAAATCACAACACAGAAATATAAGAAACACAAGAAAACAAGACAATACGACTTGTCCAAAATATCACAACTCCTGCATAACTAAATCTAAAAACACTGAAGTAGTGGAAAGGCCAAATAATCCAAAAGTCTAGTTTTGAAAATGACCAACGACAGCCAGGCATGGTAGTATACACTTGTAATCCCAGTGACTTGGGAAGAGAAGGCAGGAGGATCAAGGTTCAAGGCCAGGGGTAGTTTTTATAACTTAGCCAGACCCTGACTCAATTTGAAAAATAAAAAAGAGGCTGATTGTGCTGCTTTGTGGCAGAGTGTTTGCAAAGTATACCTGAGGCCCTGGGTTCAGCCCCCCAGTCCTCCAAAAGAAAATGATCAATGACCTTAAGGAGGATACAAACAAGCAGATGAATGAAGTAAGGGAGTCAGCTCAAGACCTTCATGAGAAAGCCAGCAACATGGAGGAGAAATTCAGCAGGATATCCAGATTTTGAAGGAAAAAAAACAGAAATGTTAGAATTGAAAAACTCAATAAATTCAGTTTAAAAACACATTGGGAAGTATCACAAATAGACTAGATCAAGAAGAACAAGATTATCAGGGGTTGAAGATGTTGTTATTGTTGTTAGGTGCTGTCAAGTCAGTATCCGACTCATAGTGACCCTGCATACAACAGGCGAAACACTATTGTCAGTGCTTCTCTGCCATTCATAGGGTTTTCATCAGTGGATAGATTTTTGAAAGTGGGTTGCTGGGTCCATCTCCCAAGCCTACAGCACCTGGTGTTCCCAGGCAGTCTCCCATCCAAGTGCTAACCAAGCCTGATACTGCTTAGCTTCCCAGATCTGACGAGATTGGATGCCACAGGGCTATAGCTGCAGGCAGAATTGAAGATATGATCAAGGAAATATTACATTCAGATGCCAATAAAATTTTTTAAAAAATAAACAAGGACGAATGTAACTTTTAAGAACTCTGGTACATGATCAAGAGGTAAAACCTAAGAATCCATGAGGTGGAAGAAGAAACTGTGATACAAACTAAAGGCATAAATACTTATTCAATAAAATTATAGCAGAAGTTTCCCACAAAAAATGAATAACATGGACACCCAAGTAGAGGAGGCATTTAGAACCCTAAATAGACATGACTAGGAAAGAACCTTTATGCAACACATTATAGTTACAATTCCAAGACTGCACAGCAAAGAATATTAAAAGCTTCGAGAGAAAAATACCAACTCACTTACAAAGGCAAACCCCATCAGAATAACATTAAACATCTTTTTAGAAACCCTAAAATCCACGAAAGCATGGAATGGTATATTTCAAGCCCTGGAAGTAAATAACTGCCATCTAAGATCACTGTCCCCAGCAAAATAATCTTATAAAACTGATGGAGAAGCGCCGGGCATGGTGGGCACACACCTGTAATCCCAGCAGCTCAGGAGGTGGAGGCAGGAGGATCACAAGTTCGAGACCAGAGGCAGTCTGAGTAACTTAGCAAGACCCTGACTCAAAAAGTTAAAAAAAAAAAAAAAAAGGGCTGAGGGCGCTGCTCAGTGGTGCAGCACTTGCAGAGGATGCAAGCACGAGGCCCTGGGTTCAACCCCCAGTACCACAACACACAAACAAACAAACAAAAAATTGATGGAGAAATAATGGCTTTCCAAGATAAGCACAAACTAAAGTAATTCATGACCACTAAGCCAGCATTACAGAAGAGACTTAAAAGAATCCTACATACAGAGGAAGAAGAAAGGGTGTGTTGCAGGTTCCTCTGGACTAAACATGGGCGGGACAGGATGATCGCCATCTTGGCCATCTTGACATAGGACACCCGGACTGACCTCAGGTGACCTTGCCCTCATAACTAAAATAAGCAGAACCATACAGCATAGCAAGGGCTATTGTGATAATGGAGATGTCAACATTCCCTCTTGGAGGAAGGGAGAAAGGAGGGTCACAAGATACTCGTAAGACCTGCTCAAGACCCTCTTCATGGGAGCCAGTCCTTAGATCCTCCTGGCCCAGCTGCACATGATACTAAGTTATATAAGAGAGAAAAGATTGGCTGAAAGCAGCACTGAACAAGGGTACAGCCGCCCATAGGCTGCCAGAGAGTCACACTTGCTCCTGTGAGTAACCACAGTGCTGGGAAGGAGTTGGCAGTGATGCAGCTTTGGGATGTCTTGGTGAGAACTGCTTAGACACATTCTTCCTGCTGGTGGAACTGTGCATAAAGGCTGTCTGTGAGTCACCCACACCCTCTAAGAAACCCCAACAAACTCATGGTTCACAAAGCTTAAAGTGATCCATCCTTTAGTCTGTCTGTGTTCCCTTTGGCATTCACACAACAGTCACAAATGTGAACACTCAGGAAAGAATAAATTTCATGAGAGGAATAGATGAACAAATGAGAACTAAAAAAGAATCAATCATGCCTAACTCACTAAGCCAGCAAACCCCTAAGAGAAATAGAGGAGAAAGAAAAGAATAAACAACACATGAACCAACCTGGAAAACAACAAAATTACAGAAATCAGCAAATACCTCTCAATAATAAGCCTAAATATAAATTGTCTAAACTCACCAATTAAAAGATGCTGACTAGCTGATTGGATCAAAAGCAAGATCCAACTGTTTGTTGTTTGCAAAAAATATACTTTGCTGGCTATAGGGATAAATCTGGACAATTTAGGCAAAAATCCCAATTCTTGTGAATCTGCACAAGAAGCCTTAATAGCTAAATTAGAAAAGTAGAAGGGACTTGCCAGAAAAGGCAAGCCAGGAACATTCCCAGGCTTGCCCAGGCAAGTTGCCCCCCTCCCACCCCCAAATCCCACTGCAACCTGATTGGATGTTTTGGAAAACTTTTTTGGCTCCTCTCCTGTGATTGGTCAGTTAATCCTAAACAGTGATTGGTCAGCCAAGGCTATTTAAGCAGCTACAGTTCCCCAGTTCACTCACTTAGCTCGTTGCTGACATCAGGCAAGACCTCTCACTTGAGCTGTAACCTCGCTGGGCTTCCCCACCCTTCTAAGGGGAGAGGCTAATAAAGAGCTGTTTATATCTGCAAAGGAAAACATCCCGAGGCTTTTCCTTCTCTGATGCACTTGCCCTGCTCCAGAGGGTCCCAGGGTAGTTGGGGTAAAGGTATAAAGGTATTTATGTGCATAGCATTCTGCCAGTAATATCCGGGCCAGACCAGGAGTGCCCCACAGCTGGCAAAGACACATGCACACACACTGAAAGTGAAAGGTTGGAAAAAAATATGTACCATGTAAATAGAAGTAGAAAAACAAGCAGGGTTAGCTTTATTCATATCTGACAAAGTAAATTTTAAGCCCAAATTAAGAGATAAAGAAAACCACTACATGTTAATAAAGGGGACACTCCATCAGGAAGATATGATGGTAAATAGATATGCACTGAATGTTGGTGCACCCAATTTAATAAAACACACACTATAGTACATAAAGGGACACATAAGTCTAGATATAATAAGAGTAGTTGACTTCAATACCCCACTCTCATCAATAGATAGAATATCCAGAAAAAAATCAACAAATAGAATTAATAGTTAAACTATACCATAGACCAAATGGACTGAACAGACATCTACAGAATATTCCATCCAACAGCTGTGTAATACACATCCTTTCAGGATCCCATGGAACTTTCTCCAAAGTAAATCATAGGTCATAAAGCAAGTATTAAAAAACATAAAACATTGAAATAATTGTGTCTTATTAGATTGTAATGGAATAAAATTACAAATAAATAGCAAAAGAAAGTACAGAAACTATAAAAAAACACATGTAGATCAAACAATACACTCTTAAATGATCAGAGGATCATTGAAGAAATTATAGAGCAAATTTCAAAATTCCTAGAATGAAATGAGAATAGAAACACAACCTACCAGAACCTCTGGGATATAGCAAATGCAATTCTAAAAGAGAAGTTTAGAGGTATGACTTGCTCACATTAAAAAATCAGAGATAAGTCAAATAAATAACTTAATGATGCACCTCAAGCTCTTTGGAAAATAAGAACAAGCCAAACTTAAAATTAGTAGATGGAAAGAAATATCAAAGATCAGCCTGTAAATTGATGAAATGGCATCTATAATAATAATGCAAAGAATCAATGAAACAAAGAACTGATTCTTTGAAAAGATAAACAAAATTAACAAGCCCTGGCCAAACTAAGCAAAAGAAAGAAAGAGAAGACCCAAAATAATAAAATTAGAGATGAAAAAAAGCACAAGTACCAATGAAATCCAGAGTATCATTAAGGAATACTTAGAAAACTTTTATTCTAATAAATTGGAAAAACCAGAAGAATGGATAAATTCCTAGATGCATATGACTTAACAAAATTAAATAAAGGGAATATAAACAACTTGAACAGAAATGAGACTGGAACGTTAATAAAGAGTGTCCAAGCAAAGAAAACCCCAGAACTGGATGGGTACAGCGCAGAATTCTGTTAGGCCTTTCAAGAACTAGCTGGTGGGCAGTGGGTGCCTGGCAGCCACCTCTGTCATTCCTGGCCCTGGCCCTTGTTTGTCCAGCAGCAGGAACATGTCCTGTGGCACCTGCTTCCCCCCTTGCTCTGTGAGGATGATCACCAAGGGGAAGGATGCTCACAAGGGGTCCGAGGCTTCACAAGCCACAGTGGCATGGCTGTCAGCATCACAGCAACATGCCAGCCCCTGCAGCATGACAAGCTGACATACGTGTGGGGGAAATGCTTGGGTACATTTTTCAAAATAACAAAAGCACAAAACTCATGTCACAACCCTCAAGGTGAGGAGCCCTAGCCCCATTCCTCCCCTCCTCTCCACCCCACCTCCAGGGCCAACAGGTGAGAAGCCTAATTCCACTTCCTTCCCATTTTTGAACTTCATATAAATGAACCCAGAGCATGTGCCCTCTTTCTTTTTTAATCCATGGATGTTGGTATGTGGCAGCATGTCAAGCTGCTGTTCTTGCTTTTTGTGGGGCGTTGCCCTGCCACTGGATTAGCTCCGGCCGTGAGCGGGAACCAGCCACCGAAGACCTGCCATCTAGTGAGGGGGAGCTGAGCACCCAAGAGCTGAGCTGCCCAGAAAGGAGGCTGATGCCCACGGCTGCTCTGAGAAGCCTTGAGAAAGGCAGGCTCAGAGGTTTACACCCATGGTGGCTCCTTGCTTCTTTCTTCCCAGTGAAGACGCCGACTCCAAGTGCTCTGCTTCAACTGCACTTTATTGATCCATCTGTCCCGGTCAATGGAATGGGCCCAGACTACTCCGTGTACCGCTCTTATATACTCTCCAGGGGCTGGCCAGGGACCAATCAGAGGTAGTCACCCAATATGGGTCTTGGCGAATCAGGGGGGATATGCAAATTTCATTTTATAAAAGTAGCCAATCAGGGGTGGTTCCTGAATGGTCCAATCAGGAGCCATTTAGTGGTTTGGAAACAGCCAATCGGTGTTGAGGGGTCTGAGGAGAGAGATTGGATGCCAGCACCATCTTTGGGAGCTCAACAACCTGGAGTTCCTGGATGTAGGGCAAAGGTGATTGCCCGGGGAACAAGCCTCAGACCTCCGAGTGGGCCTAGATAGGCCCTGAGGCAAACTGCCTCTCTAGGCAGTACCCTACAGCTTTTCACTGTGAATGCACCAGTTTCTTACCTGAGTCCTGTGGTGGGTGCTGTAATTGTTCCCAGTTTGGGGCTATCATGAGCAATGCTCTCATCTGGTGCACTCAGGCAAGGATCTCTCTAAACCAGACACTTGGAATGGACCCGTGGGCCCTTGTCAAGGTCCTCGGCTATAGGAGGCCACATCAGTGTCTTTCCAAAAAGGCTATATCATGTCACAGCAGTAGCTAGTGAGCATTCCCACCGCACCTACAACTTGGTACAGTAAGAGTTTCACCCTTGCTCATGTGATGGGTCTAATTGCAGTCATGTGTTAAGGACTTTTCATAAGTTTATTGGCCTTTCAGATTGCCTCCTTTTTTGGCATGAATTCAACCATTTGTTTTTCCATTTCTTAATTCAGTTTTAATTCTTTATGTATTCTGGATGCTAGTCTTTTTTCAGTTATGTGTTGCAAGAAATTTCTAATTTTTGGTGTTACTTATTGCTTTACTTATAATGATATATTTTGATAATCAGAAGTTCTTAATTTTGTACAATCCATTTTATGCACATCTTCTTTTATAATTAGTGTTTTTAAACAAAATCTTACTGAAAAAATCCTTTATACCCAGAAGACATAAAGATATCTGCTGTTATCTTCTAAAAGTTTTTATAGATTTTCCTTTACATCTTTAGTCTATGAAGAATTGACTTTTGTGAGTACTACAGAAGGGTCCGGTTTCATTCATGTTTTTACCACGTATACCAAATTGTTCCAGCAGCATTTATTTAAAAAATCATCCATCTGTGCTCATCAATCTCACCCTGGGAAAAATTAAGTGCTCCTGTACTCATTTCCTCCTGGCATGTGTGTTCCACCCATACATCTCTACAAATATTTCTACACAAATACTACAGTCTTTAGTACAGCTTCATGGGCTGGGGTTTTGCGCAGTTGGTAGAGTGCTGCTCTGCACTCTCTGACACCCTGGGTTGAATCCTCAGCACCACATAAAATGGGAGAAGGTCCTGGCAGCCCACTCCCAAAACAATCTGCCACTGGAGACCCTGTGAATAGCAGAGAAGCACTGACAATAATGCTGGGTGTGGCACAGTGTCAGTAGTGTTTTGTTCTATTGTATATAGGGTCACTATGAGTCAGACCTGAATGGCACCTACAACACAAACAATACTCATTTTCTCCTGGCATGTCTAATCCGCCCCATTAATCTCTTCAGATATTTCTACACAAATACTACACTGTCTTTAATACAGCTTCATAAGAAATGCTGGTATTTGGTAAAGCAGGTCTTCCTAGAATGCTCGTTTTCTTCAAGAGTATCTGGGTTATTCTTGAACCTTTGAAATTCTGTATGTGTTTTAGGATCAGCTTTTCTTTCTTCTCCTTTCCCTCTTTCTTCCTTTTCTTTCTTTCTCTTTCTTTCTTTCTTTCTTTCTTTCTTTCTTTCTTTCTTTCTTTCTTTCTTACTTTCTTTCTTCTTTCTCTTTCCTCTTTCCTTTCTTTCCCTTCCTTCCTTCTTTCTTCCTTCCTTTCTCTTCTCTTCTCTTCCCCCCCCTCCTCCTTCTCTCCTCTACCTCCTTTTTCTTGCTGTTTTTCTTTTTTTAAGCACTGTCTCCCTATGTAGCCCAGGGTGTCCTCAAACTTGCTATACAGCCCAGACTGGCCTCAAACCTGCAATCCTCCTGTCTCAGCTTCCCAGGTACTGGGATTATAGGTGTGCACCACTAGGTCTGGCTTGGGATGAGCTTTTCAGGTTACACGTGCATGTGTGTGCATGCATGCACACACGCACACACACACACACACAATCTATTGGGATTTTGATTGAGGTTGCATTGACTATATTTGGGAAGATATTTTTACAGTACAACTCTTACACTCTATGAGCATCCTCCAGCTCCTCATTTGTTTAAGTTGTTCTAAAATGTCTTTAAATTTTAAAATATTCTCCAAAGAAATCTTATATATCTTTTACTAGGTTTATTCCTAGGATCTGGATTTTTTAAGTGCAGCTACAAATGATTTGTTTTTCATTTTCTAACATTTCCCACTAATATGAGAAAATGTCTTATTTCACCCTCATTCTTAAAAGATATATTAGCTAGACATAGAATCCTAGGGTGATGTTTCCCCCTAGCACACTGAAGGTGTGATTCAACCTTGCTCTGGCTTCTAGAGTATGAAGTTAGTAGATTAATAACTCCTTAGGAGAATTTTATCCCTTTTTTGTCTCAGGTATTTGTTTAGTTATAATGTGTCTAAAATTTTACATACCCTTCCTGGATATGCTAAGCTTTATGAATCTATGAGTTGGTGTCTTCTGACAGCCCTGCCACGTTCTGTCATCATCTCTTAAATATCGCCTCTTCTCAATCTTCTCTCTTTTCTTTTTCTGGAACTCTAATTAAACTTATCACAGGTTTCAAGTTATGTTTTCATTTATTTTTCTTCACATTTCACGCATGTTTTTCTTTCGGTATCTGGATTCCAGTTCATTAATTCACTTTTCAGTGCGTCTAATCTGTTGTTGAATTCATCGATAAAGTGGCATTTTTCATTTTTATGAGTTTCAGCTAGTGCTTTTCCAAATCTGTTTATAACGTAAAGAATAGTTTACTGTCTTCTTCAGCTACTTTTAACTTTGCCTCTTACATCTTGTTTGTTGTCAGAGGGATTTTATGATGACATTCCACACACATATAACGCGCTTGGGTTATACTCACCCCTCTCACTCTCGGGTCCCCTTGCCTCCTTGCCCTTCCCCCTCCCCGTCCCTAGTGTGTCCATTTCACTCTCATTCAATGCCCTCCCGGAGTCTACATATGAGAGAAAACACACGCTTGTCCTTGTGGGGTTGGCTGACTGGATTTCTTTTATTCTTCAAACAAAATTAATGTCATTGTGCTTGGTCTCTGTCCCCTGTGTGGTCGGCCCGTCTCGTTGGGAGCCACTCCTTTCTCCGTCCTTTTATCTGCAACATCTTTGAGGCCTAGGATGAAGAGAATTCCACCTGGAACGTGGGAATGACCAGGCTGGGGTCACGTTATGTTACTTTCTTGGGGAGTTTTGGTCACCCATCAAGCAGAAAGTTAGGATGGCTTACCGCTCCACACCCTCAGTAATGTTTTCCTTTTTTCCTTTCATCTCTGGGGTTTGAGGGGGCAGATTATGCCTGGTTCCTTTGGAGTAGAGAAGAGGGTTAATGTAATTCGCTCCCACGGTGCTAAGCGTAGAGCCATGTGCCAGGGTTCGGACTTTATGGGATCTTTTACTGGCCTCCCACTTCAACTGTGCTGTGAGCTTGATCTCGCTCTACCTACTATGTTGTTGTTGTTGTTAGGTGCCGTCGAGTCGGTATCTGACTCATAGCGACCCTCACAGGGTTTTCAATGGCAGATTGTTTTGGGATTGCCTCAGGAGTGGGTTGCCAGGTCCTCCTCCTGTTTTTGTGGTGCTGGGAATTGAACTCGGGACCTCAGAGAATGCAGAGCGGCGCTCTACCAACTGAGCTAAATCCCAGCCCCTACCTACTATATAGTTGTGAAAATCAAGTTCATGAGGTCCGCAAAGCAAAGACAGCCACAAGGCGCCCGCTGGGCTTCTCTACTTCGATCTCTGGTCTGAGACCTCCGCAGGCCTCGTCCGTTCCCGGGCAGCTTTAGGGACACTCACATCCATGTGGGTTTTCATGTGCCCACGGTGCCTACCCATCTCTGGAGGCTGCTCCATCCTGGCCATCAGCCTGCGATGGGAGCAGACTCTGCAGGCTCTGAGTCCCCTGTACTTTTTCACTCTTCCCTTCCTTCCTAATTTATGCCATATGTTTGCATTGTATGATCCTTAAAAGGCGCCTTCAATCTGTGATCACACAGAAATCAAACGGCTTTTGTCTGCGTCCCCTTTTCCAGATACAGGAAGTGCCACGGCACATTGAAGGACTGAGGAAACACACTGAAGTGCTCCGAGGGACTCACTACAAGGCATCATCTCAGTAAGCATTCGTTGTTTAAAAACTGAGTGGCCAGTCATGCCGGCTGGAACTGTCGGGACCCTCGCCCACCATACGACAGTGGCCACTATGTCTGCACTGACCTCGCTGCTCTGCTAACCTGTTGTCTCTCAAGGAGCTGCTGAAATTGTCGGGTTCTGAAACACTGTGGGAAGCTGACAGCTGTGGAGGCCTGAGCCCCTCAGCACCCCAGGCTCCTTTGCAGGGAGACGGGGCGCTGGTCTCTCCCTGGCAAGATGACATCGCGGTGGAATTTCAAATCCCGTAATGATTTCCAAGATCACATGCGTTCAAAGGAAGAAATCGGAAGAGAATTTCCACCACCACTTAGCAGCTGTAATGTAAAACCATCGTGGTTTTGAGGAGCGCGCCCACATCCCTTATACGTCCCTAGAAAAACCAGTTTGTTGACGAGCCTGAAGTGTACCTCAAACGGCCTCGCCTCATCAGCCATGCTGCGAAAGGATCTGGGGAGATCGTCAGGCAGAGCAGCGGATACTTTGACCTGTCCTCTCCACGGCGCTCCACCCCCACAGCTGACAGCTCAAGGCTCCTTACTGGAAGCAACCACAGACGACCAAAGACGAGTGTGGAAAGTCTCACATCCGCTGCTTTTACCAAGAATGTGGTGGTCTCCACCTCAACCTGCCCCTTTCTGCTGATGCCAGGGTGGGAAGAGCCCTGCCACTGCCTCCTCCTCCTGCTCCTCCTCCTCCTCCGCTCCCCCTCAGCCTTTGCGGAGTTTTCCCCACCAAGTGGATTTTGATGGAGGCAGTGCGCCTATTTACAGGAGCCATGGCCAGGTACCTGCCGATGAAATCTCTGTTACTAATGTCAGGTCACTTGGCGTCCAGGAAAAAGCCAAATTAATGCTGAGAAAACAAAGTGCGAGCAGGCGGCCCCCTCACCCATGAACCCATGAGGAATGACCTTGATTTTGAGTGCAAAGGCCAATTTTATCATTATTTTGAGTCTGGATGTAAGGAGGAAAACAATGTGAGTCTGGGAAGTCTGTGGGAGTCCTTACCAGTAACTAACCGTGCTATAGCAAACAGGGTAACATAGGAGCCACTCAGGCCCGCACAGCGTGGCCAGCCACCTCATGAGTTTTATTTAGCATGGATCTGATAGTTTTGTACAACTGATAAAAATTATGCCATGAACATATCACGTCATTTTAATGCTTGGGGAACAAACTACATAAAACATCTATATGGTGTGAGTCAGCAAACTACTTATAAATGTGGTTATTTTACCAAGAAAACTGTCAACCTAATTAAAAATATACCTTAGTTTTCTTACAAAAAAGAAAAAAAAAAATCAGCAGGTTAGATTAGGGCCAGTGTGCCCTTGGAGATACTTCCATTGCACACCAAGGAGCCCATCACCACATAAGAAAGTTCAACACGTGTGCCAATGAATTAGGGGGTTATTTGGTAAACCGGTTCCTATAAACAGCAAAGCATGTCTGTTTTTTCCATGTGGTACAGTATTTCTTTCTGACTATAAGACTGAAGCTAGGGAACTGGATGAAATGGTTTCCTTGTGCTGTTAAGTTTTCTGTTTACCAGTCTCAGATGGAAACAGGACATAACGGAGTGGCACACACCTGTCTGGGGCAGCAATCAGGGGTCTGTGGAGAGGGGCTCCCTGTGGGTCCCTGGCTTTTTAGGAAGTGGCACAAAGAGCAACTGTTAGTGCTTTACTTTATCGTTATTTTTGTGAATGGGAAAACTAAGGATGAATCAGAGTTACAGCAGGAATTTAATACACATGAACAAAACAAAACAAAACACGGCTTGAAACTGTAAATTTGAGCTATTGTGCTCAACTATAGACTCAGCGCCTCTATTCCTTCTTCATTTTGCTGCCTGGTTTCTTTGGGGTTGGCGTGCGCGGATGGGATGGAGGAGGCAGCAGAGAGGCACGGGGTGCTTGAGCTCTTCTGAGGCAGCCGTCTGTGGCTGGGGCCGGGTTGTCTGGGTTGGGGTTCGTTCTGTTTTCTTGTCCCATGAAATTCATGAAGCGAAGGCATGCATTATACTTTAATTTGTTTTGCATCATTCCACTCATTTAGATTGCAAAAGCGCATGGCTTTTTGTGTATAGCACTCGCTGTTGTTTAAGAAACGCAGTGTTAATCAGTGATGTGACCGATAAGGGTTATTGCAAAAACTGTAAAGATTTTAGATTCTGGAGAGTGATTTTGGAGAAGCGGCAGTTGGTCTGTAATTGTTGCTGAGGATTTGGCCAACATTCTTCTCAACAGGATCTTCAGTTTGTGCACTTGCGAGAGCACTCGGGCCGGCCCGGCATCCTTCCTTCCACTCTGGCCTGCAACTCCTGCTAAGCCCTATTCCCACTGCCAAGGTCACTAACTGTCTTGGCCCTTTTTAAACAGTACTTCACAGGAAGCAAATGCCGCTGGGGAAAATGGGTAAGTCCTCTCACTTTCTCCAAGATAACGCTTTGAAAAAACTATTGACATTAATATTAAATGCAGGTCATATTCATATAGTGAATGAGTGAGATCGTTTGGACAATTTTCCACAAGAACCTATTTTTAAAACATGTTCTTGCGTTGTAGCAAAATAATATAGTAATGTCTTGTCCTTTGTTTTCAATAGTTAATAAACATGATGCTGAAAACTTAGATGGTTGTATATGAATGTGTTGTAATGAAGTGAAGTTTGTTGATGTACTTATTAAAATGACCAAATCTTTAAAGAATGACTGGTGACTGATTTCTCAGACGAGGCCTCACGTGTCCAGCGAGGGTGCTCTGACCTCAGCAGGCAGATGAAGGCCAGGCCTGAGCTACACAGAACCCACGGAACTTCATGTCCATCCCCATCAGACTGTCATAGCTGGCCCTGCTCCCTGTGTCCCATGAAGGCAGCCACAGAGTCCACAGCTTCTCTGGTGGCTGCCCAGGGTGGTGGCCAGGGTGCCCGGCTTTCGTGGCATCTGCAAGGGCACGCTCGGGCACTCTCGGCTCCCTGCTCCGGGATCGGGCAGGCATGCAGGCGCCGCATCACAGACACTCTGCGTGGGCTCAGGTCGCAGCGTCCCACGCTGATCCTCCACGCCACCACGGCGGGGCTTCACAGCAGTAATTTACTCCGTCCTTCAAAGATGTCAGCTCCGCTGCCCTGCGTTCGGCGCCCTCCAAGCTGTCCCCGCCTCCTTCACCCTCCCTTCGTCTTGGCTGATCTGCCTCTCACCTCAGCTGTGTCTGTTTAAGATGCTGGTTTCCATGGCCTCCAGTCCGTGCTGGAGCTGGGGACTGGTTCTTCCAGGACTGTCCCTTCTCGGGTTTGCACGGTGGCGGGGGTACCCATCACAGTTCTCAGACCATGCACAGGACATGCACAGAGCCCCGGCCACACTCTGTTCAGGACGTGGGTCGGATCTGCCCGGAGATTCCAGCTGAGGAGCTAGAAAGAAGTGATGACGTGCTGCAGGGCTCTGCGGCACCTACACCCAGGGAGACCAGCCTCTCGGCGCCCCCCGCCCGCCTGATGCACGCTCTTCTCCTGCCCTGCCTGTTGCCCAAAGGTTGCCAGAAGATGGGTTCTGGGCTGAGGAGGCAGAGGCAGGGCTTGCTCTGCTCAGAAGCCAAGGAAACAGTGCAGAAGTGACTGAGGCCTCACTTTCTGGTCCAATTGTGTGTCGTCTTCCTTAGCCCGGAAAGGTGGGAGGGGGTGAACACGGTCCTCGGATCTCAAGTGGCCGACGCACTCTGTGGGGAGCAGAGCAGGGTGGGGTGGCTGCCGGCTTGTCTGTGCATGTGTCCGTGTGCAGTGTCAACTCCTTTCGGCTTCACGGTGAATGACTTTCTCCCCGATTGCAGGAACAGGTGATCACTTGTCTCAGGAAGAACTTTCACTGCAATCTGTGGATCTTCCTGAGTGTGTGAGCAGAGACGCGGGACAGGGCAGACCAGCGGCTTTTGACCAAAAACCATCTTATGATCATAGGTGTTTGTCCCTTGTAAAAGTTCTTAGATGAGTAAAACTGGGGGAGAAAAAATTGTTAAGCAGATTAAAAGTGAAAAAACAAGGGGTCTACAACCTATGTATTGTATACTGCTTATTGTTGTTGTTAGGTTCTGTTGAGTCGTGTCCGACTCATAGCAACCCTTATAGGGTTTTCAATGATTGTTTTGGGATTGCCTCGGCAGTGGATTGCCAGGTCCTTCTCCCGTTTTTGTGGTGCTGGGACTTGAACTCGGGACCTCAGAGACTGCAGAGCAGCGCTCTACCAACTGAGCTAAATCCCAGCCCTGTATACTGCTTAGAAAATAATAAAGTAAATCAGTATTTCCACAGCACAGCTGCTAGGTACTTCTGGAGATGACACGGTCAGCACTTTGGGGTTACCATGGGTGTTGAGGGACAAGTAAATGACAAGGGCCTTTGACCTTCCACTGATGATATTTTTCAAAGCAGATACTTAGCGCTCTGGAGACCCAAGCTTGGGTAGACCCCGGCAGGACCCCAACTGCAGACGGCCTCACCTGGACCTAAGTCTTCACTTCCATCACCGTTTTTAGCACGCTCTTGTCTTCCGTGGAAGGCTCTTCACAGCCTACAGGAAAGACAATAGGGGACACTTGATGGGGTCTGTTATTTTGAGAAAGGGACAAAATGAATCAAAAAGAGTGCGCTGGCGAGGTTGGCTCAGGGGCACGGGCAATCGTGTGCCCTCTGAGTCTCGGACTCCACCTATGGGAGGACAGAAGCACGGCCGTGCTGGGGGATGGGCGTTGCTTCAACTCCCACAATGTGCATTGGACAGAGACCCACTGTGCGCTGCCTGCCGAGGGGCCTGGGGTCACCGAGGAGCACACCCCGCCGCCAGCATGAGGAGGAGGGGTGGGGGCATGCTGAGGCCACCTCAGGCCAGGTGCCTTCCTCCCCACCTCTTGCGTGACCGTGGTCAGCTCTGGCTACCGGGTAACCCAGCTGCTTTTACACCCTCATCTTGAATGTAGGTGTTTTGGTCCTGGCCCTGGCGCCACTGTTGCCCAGCCCCCCAGTGAGTCTATCGTCCCACACATGCTGGAGAGCAGACGGGAGGGGCGCTCGCCATTCCTGCCCAGGCTTGCCAGTGGGCTGAGGGTGTGCTTGATTGAGCTGGCAGCACCAAATGTGATGGGAGCGAGAGACCAGAACTGTGCAAAATTTTTCTCTGGAAGTTTCGAAAGACCTACACACAACAAAGACACCAGGAGAAAGACTTCTACCACAAAACAGAGACTTGCCACCCAATTCTTACAAACTGTAGCCAGAGCAGCAATGCGTGCATAAATGGGCACAGATCAAACTTTGGAGAAAAACACAGGGAAACCCTGCTGGGCCAGAAACAACCCGAGCCGGGAGAGAGGCCAATGGGGTCAGAGTATGGAGGGCCTGGTCAGAGCAGGGGGCCCCTCATCTCCCAGAGGCAGCATATCAAGGTGGGGCAGGTCAGGGAACCGCAGGCAGAGCAGCCTGGTGGTCTGCCACTGCTGTGAAACCCTAACTCCACAGGCAGCGGTGTGGTGCCTGTCTCTAGGCACAAGCAGTGTGAACAGGAGTCCTGGTACAGATAGGGCAGTGCAAGAAAGAACGCACAGAAGGAAGTGAGAGGACCCCGGAGTCAAAGATGAACCAATGTATTACTAAACCAATATAAAAATTGCTGAGAACAAGTTAGACGTAGTGGTACACGCCTGTAATCCCAGAGACTCAGGAGGCAGAGGCAGGAGGATTGCAAGTTTGAGGCCAGAGGCAGCCTGCATTACTTACCAAGACCTTGTCTCAAGATAAAAAGTAAAAAAAATGGGCTGAGGGTCCAGTTCAGTGGTAGAGTGATTGCAAAACATGAGTGAAACCCTGGGTTCAACTCCCCCCCCAAAAAAAAAATTACTGAGAAGAAAGAAAAATGAAATATTAATTTGAAATGAAAATAAAAGCATGAAAAGACATGGTGGGTGAAATGGTGAGAGGTAGAGATTTGTGGGAAAAGACGTGGGTAGCTATGCTAAAAAAGTACATCTACGTATGTGACCCTAACCCTGAGGTCGTTTGCTAGGGCAGCACAGTGGCGCAGCCCTAGAGCTCAGCAGGCCCCAGGGCACTGTGATGGGTAGCTGGAGCAATGTGTCAGAACTCGAGAACCAACCAGGTATGTGGAACAAGAAGGGAGCATGAGAGGGAGGGAGAGGCAGCTCCCCTCTCGTGAGTGATGTGTGTACTGGCTGCCACGCTCGTCCTTGGCCCCTTCGGTGGCTGTGGCGGAGAAGCCCAC
This sequence comes from Pedetes capensis, assembly GCA_007922755.1. Taxonomy (NCBI): domain Eukaryota; kingdom Metazoa; phylum Chordata; class Mammalia; order Rodentia; family Pedetidae; genus Pedetes; species Pedetes capensis. The sequence goes on along the minus strand of VMDO01009959.1, from coordinate 44,510 downwards.
ATTCCTGGGGCAGCTAGCCAAAGCCCAGGAGACAGTGAGGGTCTTGTTCTCCAAAAGCTTAAGTTGTGCATTTTGGTTGGCCTAGTGGTGCCCTGAGGAACCAGCACAGATGCCTGCCTTGCATCTGGCCCACCTGGCAGCAGTGGCTTCCTCCAGCAGCACCTACTGGGATATTTAAAGTGGCCTCTCACTTTAAATCTAGCTAGACTTTTAATGAAATCTGTGTCAGGTCACCGACTGACCATAGAGATGATAGAAGAGAAACTTCAGTTTAAAGTAATATACAAAAATAGTTTGGAAAATTCATAAATGGATACTTCTAGCTCTTGACAAGTAAAAATCTATAATCCCTGTGGAGTGGGAGAACCTGGTTTTTTGAGTTACCATCTTATAATATTTGGTATCTATTTCCAAGCAAAAAATTATAAAGCACACAAGAAAAAGACTTTGGCAGGAACCATATCTGGGGAAGCTCAGACAGTTGAGTTACTAGGCAAAGACATTAAATCAGCTGTCTTAAATGTGCTCAACAAACTAAAGGAAGTCATAGACAAATAACTAAAGGAAATTAGAAAAATGAGGTATGAACAAGTGAGCTTCTTAATACAGATAGGAACTATAAAAGGGAAACAAACAGAAACTCTAGAGCTAGAAAGTACATAATTGAAACGAAGAATTCATTCCAGGAGTTCAACAGATTTAAACAGAAGAAAAGACCAGCAAACCCAAAGACAACTGGAATTATTCAGTCTAAGGACTGGAAAGAAAAAACAATGAAGAAAGTGAAAAGAGCCTGAGGGACCTGACACCAAAGGTACCAATACATCCACCATAGGAGTCTTGGAATGAAGAGAGAAGGAAGGATACAGAAAAAAATTTGAAGAAATAATGGCTGAAAACTTCCCAAATCTGATGAAAGACATGTATCTTCATGTTTAAAAGGGTCAACAAACTCTAAGCAAAATAAACTCCAAAAGATCTATACCAAGGCACATTAGATTGTGAAGACCTAGATAATAAAAGAACTTTTAAAGCAGCAAGAGAGAAATGACTAATCACAAAGGAAACCCAATAAAGTTAACAGCTGGATCTCATCAGAAATCACTGAGGCAAGAAGGGTGCAATGGCACATGACTTTAATCCCAGCAACTTGAGAGATGGAAGCAGGAGGATAGCAAGTTTGAGGGCAGAGGCAGCCTGTGTAACTTAGCAAGGCTGTGTCTCAAAACAGAAAAAGTAAAAAATGGGTTGGAGTATGGCTCAATGGTTAAGCACTTGCCAAAAGCATGGATGAAGCCTTGGGTTCAATTTCCCAGTGGTGGGGAAAAAAAAGAAAGAGAAAGAAAAGAAAGAAAGAAAGAAAGAGAGGAAGAAAGAGATAAAGAGAGAGAGAGAGAGAGAGAGAGAGAGAGAGAGAGAGAGAGAGAGGAAAGAAAGAAGGAAAGAAAGGAAAGAAAGAGAAAAGAAAGAAAGAGAAAGAAAGAGGAAAGAAAGAAGGAAGTCAATCAATCAATCAATCAATCAATCACCAAGGCTGAAGGTAAGTGGATGATATATTTAGAGTCCTGAAAGGAAAAAACAAGGTCAGAAATGACCAGTCAAGCAAGAATTATGATAAATAGTCCTCTAAGAATGAAGGAGAGAGCTGGGCATGGTGGCACACATGTATTATCTTAGCACTTGTGAGATGAAGCAAAAGAGTTGCAAGTTCAAGGCCAGCGTGGGATACATAGTGAGTTCAAGGCCAGCCTGGATTACACAGAGAGACCCCATCTCAGGGGGGGAAAAAAGGAAAAATTAAGATATTTTCAGATAAATAAAATCTAAAGAAGTTCATTACTAGTAGACCTTCCCTAAAAAAATACTAAGAGAATTTTTCAGGCCAAAGAGAAGCTAGATGAAGCCTTTAAAAGAAATAAAGAACCAGGCACCATGGCACATATCTGTAATCCCAGCCACTCAGGAGACTGGTGCAGGAGGTTTGCAAATTTGAGGCCAGAGGGAATCTATGCAACTTAGCAAACCCTGTCTCAAAATAAAAATTCAAAATGGGCCAAGGGATGCAATTAAGTGGTAGACAGCTTGCCTGGCATGTGTGAGGCCCTGAGTTAAAAGAAAGAAAGAAAAGAAAGAAAAAAAAAAAAAAAAAGAAAGAAAGAGGGAGGGAAGAAGGAAGGAAGGAAGATAGGCAAATATACAGTACAATAATATTGAAAGTATTATTATACTTTTGGTTTGTAACTGCTCTTTTTTCCTAAAAGATAAATGCATAAAGCAATAATTAATAAATCTTTGTTAATGGGCACACAATGTATAAGGATGTAACCCACTACAATAACAACATAAAAGGGGAGGGATGACAATGTAAAGGTGCAGAGTGACACGCTTGAAATTAAGATGGCATTACTCAAACCAGCTTCTTATAGGTTTAAGATGCTAATGGTAATCCTCACAGTAACAACACGAGGATAACTAGATACCGTACAGAAGAGGAAAGACAAATGGAACCAAAGGGGCACACCGTAAGTATTCAATTAAATACAAAAATGACAGCAGTGGAGGAATTGAGAGAGAAAAATACAGAAAACAATCAGAAAACAAAAAGCTAAATAGCAGAAGTAAACCTTTTATATGAATAATTATGTTAACTACATGTGGATTAAATCCTTCTATTCAAAATGAGGCTTGCAGCCATACCACTGTGGCATCCAATCCCATCAGATCTCAGAAGCTAAGCAGGGTTGGGCCCCATTAGTACTTGGATAGGAAACAGCCTGGGTACAGCAGGTGCTGTAGGCTTGGGAGAAGGACCCAGCAACCCACTCCCAAAAAACAATCAGCCATTGAAAACCCTGTGAATAGCAGAGAAGCACAATATGTTGTACTTAGGGTTGCTGAGCCGGAGACCGATTTGACGGCACCTAGAAACAACAACATTAAAAATGAGATTGGCAGATTAGATACGAAAAGCTATAATCCATCATATACTCTCTACGATCGGTTCTTTCAATAGGAAGACACAAAGAGTTTGAAGGGACAGAAAAGGATATTGCACACCAGTAGTAACCAAAGGAGAGCTGGGGGTGCCTGAAGGCAAGAGGATGACATATTTAAAGCCCTAAAAGGAAAACAAAGTTACCTATACGCCTGCAGCTGTAGCCCTGTGGCACCTGATCCCGTCAGATCTCGGAAGCTAAGCAGGGTCGGGCCTGGTTAGTACCTGGATGGGAGACTGCCTGGGAACACCAGAAGCTGTAGGCTTGGGAGAAGGACCTGGCAACCCCCTCCCCAAAATCAATCCACCATTGAAAACCCTATGAACAGCAGAGAAGAACTGACAATAGTGTTTCCCCTGTTGTACGCAGGGTCACTATGAGTCGGATACTGACCCGACGGCACCTAACAACAACAACAAAGTTAATAAAAGGAAAACTGGATATCACACACACACACACACACACACACACACACACGGAACCTAAGGAGCACACTCTTGAACAACCAATGGGTGAGAGGAGAAATCACAAGGAGAACACAGTGCTTTGAGATGAATGAGAATGGAAACCCGGGGCATTAGGATGCTGGGATACAGCGAGAGCTCAACGGAGGTGAGTTAGAGTCAGCACCTTACATCAAGAAAGTCCTGAAACCAATAACCCGATTGTACACTTTAAGGATGTAGAAGAAGAAGAGCAAACTGAACCTGGGAGAGGGAATGGAATAATAAAGATTAGGGCACAGGTAAATGAAACAGAACACAGTGAAACAACAGATGGATTCAACAAAGCCACGGTTTGATTATTTGAAGTGACGGACAGAACTGACAGTAGCTGAGCAATGTCTGATTGTTCTGTCCATTATCGGAAGCAGCATATCTAGCTGTAGCTTGACTGACTGAGGACAGAGACTCAAATCACTAAAGTGAGACGTGAAAGATGGGGTGTCACTTGATGTATAGAAATGAAAGGGCCATGAGGACGCCCGAGCAAGCGTACACCAACATCGCACGACACAGATAAAAGGCAAGCGTGCCCAGAAACACACACATTACCAAAACTGACTGAAGAAGAAACGTGAAAAAGCAGAGATGACACGACTTCCAGTTAAACACAGCAGATGGGACACAGTTGTTTACAATCCCTTCAAAAATACTCCAGAAACAGCAGAGGAAGCAGTGGCCTGGTGGTGACACAGTCAGAGAAGAGAGCAGGTGAGGAACCCGTGCTTAGAAGAGGGGCTGACTCAATGGAATACTATTCAGCAATCAAGAAAAATGAAATAGGGTCATTCGCAGCAAAATGGATGGAATTAGAGAAAATTATTTTAAGTGAACGAACACAAGCTCAGAAAGAGAAACAACACATGTTCTTACTCCTATGAGGGAGCTGACTCAAAATTACAAGAAGGAAAAATCCTACTCAAAGGTCAGATCACATTAAAAGGGGGGAGGAAAGATAAGAATGAGGTCAATATAAATGGACTAGAAATCGCATGTAATTGTTCTAACAAGATAGAAACAAAGACCACTACAGGAAAAGTTTCTATCTTAAACAGAAATGGAACCCAAGGACATATAAAAAAAATACTACATAGTAAAAGATAGAGAAGACTTGGATGGGAAACTTAGATGGGAAGGGGGGGAGGGGGGAAACATAGAGGAGGGTAAGGGGTAACCTATATGAATAATGCCTATCAAATTGCATATATGAAAATTGTCACAACGAAAAGCATGGCAAAATGAATCGCATTATGATGTACATTAAAAATTTCTAATAAAAAAAAAAAGAAGAGGGGCTGACTGCAGAGCAGAGAACTCGGCCTGCCTGTGGAGCGGGGAGCCGGGCAGGTGCAGCCGTCCTCCCCACAGGAGACTGAAGAGGCTTTGAGGCAGGGGCAAGGTGGCAACAGGGCAGGGGCAGGGTGAGAGACACGGTGACATGTGAGGTTAGCACAGGGATGGGGCTGAGTCCACATATGGAACATTCAGCGGGTCCTGCACAGCCAACAGCCAGCCTCTTCCATACCCTGGGTGGGGGGTGAGGGGACTCTGCAGTCAGGACAAGAAGACATGGGGAATGGAGAGATGGGGGCACCAGACAGAAAAGAATGGGACTGGTCACAGTAATCCTGGACAGCTAGGACCCTTCCTGAAAGGGAGAGGGGATTCTTGTGTATCGGAACTTAGGGGGCTGTGGGAAGACAGAGGAAGGGATTAGAGCAGGGCGCCATAGGGGACGGATGGCATTGACTCAAGGGTGCAGAAACGGATGCGTGTGCATGCACGTGTGCAGCCGTGGCACAGGGCAGAGCTGGTTTGTCAGGTAGGGCAGAGAAGAACTGTTCAATGAATAGAGCTGAGCACACCGGGCACGGTGGCGCACACCTGTCATCCCAGCGGCTCGGGAGGCGGAAGCAGGAGGATCGCAAGTTCGAGACCAGAGGCAGTCTGCGTAACTTAGCAAGACCCTGTCTCAAAAAAGTAAAATAATGACCTGGGGGCACAGCTCAGTGGTCCAGCACTTGCAGAGCATGCAGGCGCGAGGCCCTGGGTTTGACCCCCAGTACCACAAAAAAAAAAAAAAAAAAAAAAATTAGAGCTGAGCACAACAGAAATCCAGGTTGTGTGGGGGAGATGAAGTCAGATCCCTACCTCACGGCCTACACACAAATGAACCACAGGTATGTGACTCAACTTTCACAATGAAAAATTTTAAATTTTTAGTAGAAAGAGCAGAAGCTACCTTTTAGGTATTTGGGCAAAAAGACTTAATAATGGAGACCAAAACTATTATCAGTAAACTATGTATAAATATAACGATATTGGAACGTGTGGCTCTGGTTCATCAAATGAAATGGGTGTTCAAGGAAACACAATTGAGTTGGGCGTCGACAGGCTCTGTCTGTAGTCTGCCTAACCTATGAAGTGTTTGTGTAAGATATAATGAACTCATATGAATCAAGAAGGAAAGCATCAAAAACCCAATGGAAAACTGGGCTCAGGACAGGAGCGAGTGCTTCACCATAAGAGAAATCTTAGCTGGCAGATATGTGTCCAGCCTCGTCAGTGATGACGGAAGCACTGGGAGAAACGCCAGTGAGCTACCTGTCCACACCACCGCCAGCAACTCCAAGTGCTAGGGAGCGTACGAGTAGGCAGGACTTCTAACACATTGCTATCAGAGTGTGACCTGGATGGCTGCTTTGGAAAACAGCGGGGCCTCATCATTCAGAGCTGAACGTTTACAAGTCCGGCACTTCAACTACCGGGAACAGACCCAGGAGAAACCTCTGCGCATGACCGAGGTCGAGCGTAGTAGCATCAGCTGTTGGCAGAGACATGGAGGTCATGCCGGTGCCCACTCCCAGCAGGGGAGATGAACCATCACGAGGTGGGAAGAAACAGCCCAGAGGGAAAAGCAAACGGACCACAGCCACGCAGGCAGATCTTGGCAATCGCTGTTAAGTGAAAACTATGATTTCCCAAAGATTCTAAGCATGACACACAACTTACAGAGACGACATGATGTCCTTTCTGTCAGAGTCACCAATGCATTCTGCTTCCGTGCTGAAGAACGCACATCGATATTTCAGAAGTGGAAGAAAGGGCCGGGCGCGGTGGCGCATGCCTGTCATCCCAGAGGCTCAGGAGGCGGAGGCAGGAGGACCGCAAGTTCGAGACCAGAGGGAGTCTGTGTAATTTAGCAAGACCCTGTCTCAAAAAGTAAAAAAATGGACTAGGGGTGCAGCTCAGTGGTCCAGCACTTGCAGAGCATGCAGGCGCGAGGCCCTGGGATCAACTCCCAGTACCGCACACACACACACACACACACAACAACAACAACAAAAAAAAAAAAAAAAAGAAAGAAAGAAAAAAAAAGAAAAACAAAAGAGGAAAACAGAACAAAGAATGGGAGTGGGCTGCAGGGCCACGCAGCAGGGCCATGGAAGCAGACACAGACAAGTCAGGACTCTGCTTGAGTCCTGGGCAGTCGTGCTTCTTCCATTAGCAAGGAACTACCTAAGATACTGAGTACCCCTAAGAAGCAAGCCATTCGCAGGTCAATATTGGAGTCTGTACCTACAACCAAGGGTTACAATTACAATTCTATGGACTCAAAGTCCAAAACAAGAGGGAGGAGCAACTGCCATGCGTTGGGGGCTGCTGACCCAGATGCTGGTAGCAAGGTTTGTGATCCCCTCTGGTCCTCACACACAACCTACTCTGAAAAGGAAACCAATGTTGTTGTTAGGTGCCGGTGAGTCGAATCCGACTCATAGCGACCCTCATAGGGTTTTCAATGGCTGACTGTTTCGGGATTGCCTTGGGAGTGGATTTCCAGGTCCTTCTCCCATTTTTGCGGTGCTGGGAATTGAACTCGGGACCTCAGAGACTGCAGTGCAGCACTCTACCTACTGAGCTAAATCCCAGACCAAGGAAACAGTAACTTCTTCTTATTTCCTGGTGAGAAAACGGGCTCAGGGAGGCTTTGGAAACTACTGGAGGTTGCAGACTAGGAACATCTCCACACTGCCCTGGAGCCTGGGTCTGTGCGAGGCTAACGTCCAAGAGCACTTGGAGGCTCTCACGGGTCTCCAGTCTGAGACTCGCAGCACTGGGGTGACCTGCAGAGGTGAGCGGGGCACAGCTGGGGAGCTCAGAGCATCAGGAGCAGACACAGGCTGAGTGGAGGCCCAGGCCAGCTTCCCCAATCCCCTGAGTGACCATGGCCTCCAGGCTGGGCCAGGGCCAGACCTGTTGGGGTTGGGATGTGCTCTCCCAAGTGGGTCCTCCGAGTCTCTGTAGCCAGGCCTCGCAGGCTCCCCAGGCACCTGCCCACTAGACCGTCCATTCTCCCAGCTCTGTGGCCCTGGTCTTTTCCTCCTCCTCTCTGGGCGTCCACACGCTCCTGCCCCTTCCTCTGTTCAGTATGATCGGGCCTCTGTGTGTGTGTGGGTCCTGCTCGGTCCTGTCCCAAGCTCTGTCGCGTGTCATCAGCATCACACAGAACCCTCACGTGCACCATCTATGGTCACACACGCTCCATCTTTAACCCCCATCCGTTTCCTATGCTCTGTTACTCCCCAGCATGGCATTACAAAAACCTTCAAACGTAAGGAAAACTTGACAGGACTGTGAGAGCCGCCCGTGACCCCATCATTGGATTTCAACACCGTTCACGACTGCCCTAAACCGGTTATCAGGGAACCATCTCTCCTCGCTTTGGCGTGTGGTTAAGCTGCTGCAGGCACGGTGGCCAGCTACGGTCAGCCCCCGTTGGTGAACTCCAGCGGCCTCTTGCACACACCTCACAGAGAGGAATACTTTCTGTCTCTTGCTTTTTCTCCTATTCCACACCATCCCTCGCTGCCTTACCAGCCCCCTTGTGTGCCTTTTTGCTGTGGACAGAACGTGCCCCCACCCCTAATTCACACACTGAACCGCACACACCCAGCGTGACAGCACCGGGAGGTGGGGCCTTGCGATGAGGTCGTAAGGATGAAGCCCTCATGGAGGACGTGAGAGCTAGCCGCCCGCTCCGCCCTCTGCCCTGTGAGGACATGACACCAGGTCGGTGGACAATGGCCCTCGGCAGACACCAGACCTGCCACGGCCTTGATGGAGACTTCCAGCCTCCGCAACGGGAGGAATAAATGTCCCCTGCTCAGCTATCCAGGCTGGGGTATTCTGTCAAGGCAGCTGTGAATGCTGGCAACCAAGCCCCCCACCCGGTACTGTCGTAAACCTGGGTTTAGAGGGAGCCTGAGGGCCGCAGTTGGCCCTCCCTGCCCCTGTCCCTGAGGCTCTGTGCTTACCCGGCATGGACGGCCACTCTGCGGGCTGGGCACTGACGGAGGTCAGACTGGAGCACAGGGAGGGAGGCAGGAACTCCTTACGCTTCATCCTGGAGGGAAGGGAACCACATCAGCACAGGGCTGGATTTGGGGAGGGTTTGCCATGAGCCCCCGATGGCCACGGGGCACTACCCAGGCACGGCTGCTGTGGCGCCTGCTCATCTGTGGGTGCGCAGGAGCACGTGGCTCGCAGAAGCGTCTGAACCTGAGAGCCTCACTCCACGTTTGACCCTGGGCACTGAAGCACGTGGCAGGACCTCGATGCTCCCTGACAGGCGGTGCAGAGAGACCTTCTGCTCGCCAGCAGGGAATTAACACAGCGGGGCACAGCCTCTCCACAGCGCGACCTGGCGCCCACAGGCGTTTTCCTTCTCTCGTGTCAATTTGTATGTGTCAACCCTATTTGCGCTGGGATTTAGCTCAGTAGGTGGAGCGCCACTCAACAGTCTCTGAGGCCCCGAGTTCAATTCCCAGCACCGCAAACATGGGAGAAGGACGTGGCAATCCACTCCTAGGGCAATCCCAAACAACCAGCCATTGAAAACCCTCTGAGGGTCGCTATGAGTCCGACATGACTCAATGGCACCTAACAACCTTTTTTATTATCCCAAAGCAGATAAACAGAAGAAATACTCCTAGCAAATTTGTGTGATGGCTCCTAGTACAAAGACCCTTTACAGAAAGTCCTACACAGGTCTTCACTACAATGTGCCTGAGATAGATGCCATCACCCTAGAGGCCTCACAGGGTGGATTTCCCACTGGCATAGTGTCATATGATCGAGACGACAAAGTTTCTCACCTACGGGAGGCACAGTCTGCAGAGGAGGGCGTGAGGGGCTCTGCATGGTGCCCATTAGGCTACCCTACATTTTCTACAATTAAAAAGGGCTGATGGTCATTTATTGCCTGTGGTATCCAGAGGATTCATAAGATTACATTGTACTAGTACAACCCTTCTCCCTCAATGAAGCCTGCATTGAACAGGGGTAGTTTATTTTCCTGCTAAAGAAGACTATGTTGAAATGGAAAGGCATCCTGAAAAAGAGGACACAACACACTTCAAAAACGGTCTAGTTTACATCCATCAATGTCAGGTCACAGTTTTTACGAGAATAATTTTCAAAATCTGTAGAGTGTAGAAATCACTGAAGAGATACACAATATGAAAATTTTATAAAAGAAAAATTGTATATGTAACATGCAGAAAAAAATTCAAGGGTAAGACTTCAGAAAATCACAATCAAAATTTTAACCATGGCTATTGGTGTTTGGGGGCTATGAGGGATTCACATTTTTACACCAGAAATTTTTATAACTTCTGTATTTTCCATAATTTTATGACTCCAAAATTTTATACCTTCTGTATTTTCCATAATTAATATGTATGTCATGGGCTAGGGTTTAGCTCAGTCCATAGAGTGCTGCTCTGAACTCTCTGAGCCCCTGGGATTTATCTTCAGCACTGCAAAAATGGGAGAAGGATGTGGCAGCCCATTCCCAGACTGTTATGTTCTTAGATGCTCCCAAGTCAGGTCTTACTCATAGCAACCCTATGTACAACACAAAAAAACACTCCCCAATTCTGTTCCAGGCACGTGATCTTTTTTATGTTTAAGCCCATTGTTGAAGCCACTGTGTCAATCCGTCTAGTTGAGGGTCTTCCGTTTTTCAATTGACCCACCACTCTGCCAAACATGATGTTGTTCTCCAGAGATTGGTCCCTCCTGACTACATGTCCAAAATATGTCACACACAGTCTAGCCATCCTTGCTTCCAAGGAGCACTCTGATTGCACTTCTTCTAGGACAGATCTGTTGGTTCTTTTGGCAGTCCATGGTATATTCAATATTCATCTCCAGCACCATTATTCAAAAGCATCAATTCTTCTCCTGTCTCCCTTATTCGATGTGCAGCTGTCACAACCATATGATGCAACTGAAAATACCACAGCATGAGTCAGGTGCACTTTCATCTTCAATGTGACATCTTTACTTTTCAACACTATAAAGGGGTCTTTTTCAACAGTTTTTCCCAATGCAATGCATCTTTTGATTTCTTGACAGCTGCTTCCAGGGATGCTGATTATAGAATCAAGTAAAGCAAAATCTAGAACAACTTCAGTTTTTCTTCATTTATTGTGAAGTTGTGTACTGACCCAATTGAAAGGATTTTTGTTTTGCTGATACTGAGGTGCAATCCATACTGAAGGTTGTGTTCATTGATCTTCATCAGCAAATGTTTCACATCCTCTGCACTTTCAGCAAGCAGAGTTCTATCATCTGCATAATGCAGGTGGCTAAGGAGCCTTCCTCCAATCATGATGCCCTGTTCTTCATAAAGTCCAACTTCTCAGATTATTTGCTCAGCATAGAGACTGAAGAGGTATGGTGAAATAATACCACCTTTGACACACACCTTTCATGACTTTAAACCATGCAGTATTTCCTTGTTCTATTCAAATGACTACCTCCTGATCCATGTACAGATTTCAGACTAAGATTCTGACACTCCCTTATACAATCCTGAAAACAGCCGTTGAAAAACCCTACGAAGGTCACCATGAGTTGGACCTGACTCTATGTCATCTAACAACAAATATGTCATACACACAATTTCCAAGTGGTTTATGATTTTGGTTCTAGGTGGATAAGACAGAAAAATGTTAATTTTTACCTAATTTTAGAACTAAAGTTATACCATACTTTAGAGTAAAATTCAAAATGATTTGCATTTACCAAATCAAAGGATTTGGAAACCAAAGGATTTGGAAACCAAAGGAAACCAATTAAGAAAAAAAATTACAGTGCTGCTAGAAAGACCATGATCTTTTCATATTAAATTTACTCCTTTACTGTTAACTAATTCGCAGATTTGAGAAACTGACTGGGGCACATCTAAGCTGTCACTAAGCTGGCAGCTGTTTGTCTCCTTGGATTGTGGAATGGGGCTGTGACTCCCCAAGAGCCAGACCCTTCCTCTCCCATAGTGCTCTGCCCTGGAGGGCGGGGCCTCCAGAGCCATTCCAGGAGGCATGGCTGCCCACCAAGGGAGACTGACTTCCAGTAGTCAGTGGGTCTCCTCAGGAATTGCAATTCTGGGGGTGCTCTGCTGGGCCCCCTCAGACTGAGGTGTGTGCTCTACACTAAACTCCAGATTCCTTGGAACTGGGCAACATTTAAAACCTATATGGAAAAAACCAAAGTTTCAAAATTGTCAAAATTTTTAGAAATGAAAAAAGAACTAAAATGGGAGGTTGTCGGTCAGATATTAACACGTGGCTAAGTGAGGTCCAGTAATGACAACAGTGTGGCATCAGACACAGATGAATGAGATGGAGGCAAATATGTGACAACAGATCTGAGCCTGGAATTTGTGGGAACTTGGGTGATCAAGGGGCACCTTTCTCAAAGTACATGATTTGATAAGTGAGTTGGTGATCAATAGTTATGTCACTAGATAAAACAATAGGTCTCTCATTCACAAAAACAAATTTGTAATGAAAGCAAAAAAATTATTAAAATATCTGCAAGGAGTATTGAAGGATATTTAACCTTTGAGTAACAAAGATATTTTAAAGCTAGACAGAAGGAAATTGAACAAATTTAACTTTCAAAAAATTTAAGACCTATACATTACAAAAGATTCTCTACCAAAATTTTACTTGCGTGTGAGATTAATGATATTGTTTGATAATTTCTATATTTGGTTGAATCCCCTTTCTTAGGAACATGCAAAAATATGTATCTCTTCCAGCAAGTTGGCTCGGTAGCTGTTTTCCAGATCGCTGCACAAGCAAGACCCTCCAGTGCTGTATATGTTTGTTGAAACATCTCTGTTGGTATTCCATCAGTTCCTGGAGCCTTGTGCTTTGCCAGTTCCTTCAAAGGCAGCTTCCACTGTGTCCTTCATTCAGTACCATTGGTTTCTGATCATATGAAACCTCTTGAAATGGTTGATCATCCACCCATTCTTTTTGTATGACTCTGTGTATTCCTCCCATCTTCTTTTGATGTTTCCTGCATAATTTAATATTTGCCCTGTAGAATCTTCACTATTGCCACTCGAGGCTTGTTTTTTTTCTTCAGTTCTTAAGCTTGAGAAAAACAGAGCATGTTCTTCCCTTTTGGGTTTTCTCTCCCCAGCTCTTTGCATGTCATTATAATATTTGATTTGTCTGCTTGAGCTGTGAGCTGTCCTTTGAAATCTATTTAGTTCTTTTACTTTTCTTCCTGTTACTTTAGCTGTTCAATGTTCAAGGCCAAGTTTCAGAGTTTCTTTTCACATATAATTTGGTCTTTTCTTTTTCTCCTGTCTTTTAAATAAACTTTTGCTTTCCTCATGAACGACATTTTTGATGTCATGCCACTCTTCATCTGGTCTTCCGTCATTAGTGCCTAATGCATCAAATCTCTCTTGAGATGGTCTCTGAACTCAGGTAGTATATACTCAAGGCCATTCCTTGGCTCTTGCACACTTTTTTTATTCTTTTCAGTTTCAGTTTGAACCTGCAGATGAGCAGTTGATGGTCTGATCCACAATCAGCACCTGGTCTCATTCTGACTTCAGATATTGAGTTTTCTGTTGTGTCTTTCCAGTCAATTTGGTTCCTGTATGTGCCATCTGGTGAATTCCATGTGTATAGTTGCCATTTATGATGGTGAAAAATATATTTGCAATGAAAATTTGCTCTGACATCATTTCTGTGACCAAAGCCATATTTTCCAACTATTGAGCTGCCTTCTTTGTTTCCACCTTTGCATTCCGGTCATTAGTAATTATCAGTGCATCCTGATTGCATGTTCAATCAATTTCAGACTGCAGAAGCTGGTGAAAATCTTCTACTTCTTCATTTGTGTCCTTAGTGATTGATGTATAAATTTGATTACAGATATATGGCTATTATTCTATCACTACAGCATTGTTCTTGAGTATAGATCTTGAGACATCTTTTCTGATGATGAATGCAACCTTATTTCTCTTTGCCATTCCCAGCATAGTAGACCATATGGTTATCTGATTCAAAATGCCCAATACCTGTCCATTTTAACTCACTGATGCCTAGATTGTCAGTTTTTAAACTTTTTTATTAGTAACGTACAACTTAGTGGGTTTGCTTATGATATTTCCATACATGCATTTCATTGTACATTGCTCACATTAACTTAGAACGGCCTCCATTTCCCTTTTGACAATATCTAATTTTCCTAGATTCTTACTGTGTACATTCCATGTTCCAGTGATTAACGGAGGTTCACAATCGTTTCTTCTCATTTTGAGTCACGCCACATCAGCAAATGGAGACCCCAGAGATTTTACTCCATTCCCATCATTAAGGTCGACCATCCTTTGAGGCAAATCTTCCCCGGTAGTCTTTTGAGTGCCTTCTAACACGGGAGGCACTTTTTTCCAGCACTGTATCTGACAGTGTTTCTCTGCTATTCATAGAGTTTTCAAAAGCTAATTATTTTGGGAGTGGGTTGCCAGGTTCCTCTGCCTTGTCTGTCTTAGTCTGGAAGTTCATAATCTGAAACACATGCTCTTTTGTTGTTGTAGTTGTTAGGCGCCCACACACTATTAGGGACCAGAAAAGGACACTCAGATGCACACCTTCTCACATGGTCCTGCGTGGATGTAGGAAGGAAATAAGCACAGTCTTACTTTGGTTCATTACTTTAAGTTAGCTGTGAAGGAGAGAATAACCCTTAGAACTGCGTTTTCTATTGTGTCACCCCACCACTGGAAATGCTGCATCACAGGTGAACTGTTCTCCAAAGCCCTCTGAGCGAGGAAGAGACCACACCGTGCCTCAGACAGACGGAACGACGGCGCTGAGCTTGCCACTTACCTTGATGGCGGCAGGAATGAACTCAAGCTGCTGCTTTTCCCCTATGGAGTAAATAAAAATGAATAAAATGAGGAGGGAAACAGCTGACACTGAGCTTCCTGTTACACAGAGTCAGCTCCATTTTAGTTGGATTTGAGAGGTGGCGTCCGAGGTGCTACGGGTCCTGGGCAAGCGCCTCCCTGGGGGCTGCTCCCTTCCTCCCAACCACTCACAGGCCCATGGGCCCTCATTGCTCTTTGGGTAGAAGTGGGCAGGGAATAGATGGAGTTGGGGTAAGAATTTATGTCACTTTTTAGGAATGCTAACTTTACACTACACCTCCCACTGCTGATGCTGAGACTTCCAGTCCCCTGCCTTGTTACCAGCCTGTGGCACTGTGGGGCTCCTGGTGGCCATTCTGGTGGGCAGGGGGTGGTGTCTTACTGTGGTCTTGTTTCCTGTATATGGAACGCTGTGGAGCCTCTTTTCATGTGCCTATTTCCCAACCAGATTTGCCCTTGGTGAAAAAGTTGTTCAGATCTTTGGCCCATTTTATAAATTGCGCCATTTTTTTCTTATAATTTCCTTTGAAAGTTCTTAGCATATCTTGGCTACAAGTACAGGATTTAGGTATCGATGGCTTATATATCATATTCTTATTGGAATTTTTGAAAAGCAAAATTTTAAATTTTCATTAACTCTAATTTATCTCTGTGATCAGTAGATACTGATTTTTCTGTTATCTTCATGGAAACTTTGCTGAATTCAAGGTCCCAAAGAATTTCTTCTGCTTTCTTCTACAGTGTTATAGTTCTGCTTTAAAATTCAGGTCTATGGTTGGCTTATAAGCTTTGTGCATGGTGGCAAGGAGGCATTTTGTGTAGGCATGAAGAACTCAAGGCATTTTTTCTTTTAGCCTATGTATATTTGGTTATCCAAGACTACTTGGTGAAGTTATGATTTCTCCCTATTCAACTACCTTGCTGCTACCTTTGTTTAAAATTGGCTGACCAGAAATGAAAGGTGTAATTCTGGCCATTTTCTCTGTCCCATTTATATGTCTATCTTTGTATCAGTCCACATTGTCGTTATTACTGTGGCTTAAAGGTAAAATCTGAAGTCAGCTTGTGTAAGCCCTCCAATCACGCTCTTTTACAAAGTTGTTTTGGCTGGAGAGTGGTCTGGCTCCTCTGAATTTCCATGCACATTTTAGGATCAGCTGTTGTATTATTTGGGAAAAAGAGATTCTTGGTTTCAATAGGGACCAAGATTAGGCTGCAGATCAGCTGGAGGGACACTGCTATCCCAATGATATTTTTCATATCTATAAATATTGCGGGCTGGGATTTAGCTCAGTTGGTAGAGTGCTGCGCTGCAGTCTCTGAGGCCCTGAGTTCAATTCCCAGCACCGCAAAAATGGGAGAAGGGCCTGGCAACCCACTCCCAAGGCAATCCCGAAACAGTCAGCCATTGAAAACCCTATGAGTGTCGCTATGAGTCGGATACCGACTCGACAGCACCTAACAACAACAACATCAATACTGCTTATCTTTCCAGTTTACAGATTGTCTAGAACTTCTCTCTGCTATGGTTGTAGCTTTCACTGTGCAGGGGGCACCAGTTTCCCTAAGTTTATTCTTTGTAATTGTGCTGCGAGTGGAACACATTAAAAACCGCCACTCATACTTCTCATTGCTCATAAGTAGAAGTCACTCTTGCGGTGTCTTGGAATTATGCCCTACATCCCTTTTAAGTTACTTTATTATTTCTACTAGTATAACATTTTTTAAGGTTGTGTTGCCTATAAAGGGTTTCTCTTTGTATTCTGTATGCCTTCAAGGTTTTTTAAAATTGCTTTGGCTTTAGTATTATGTCAGACATGGTGAGCACGGACATTCTTGTCTGTGCCCAGCATAAGGGAAAAGCATTACTCCTTCCTCACCACCTGCCAGGAGCCCCAGCCCCATGCCGTCGCTGGGTCTGCCTTGCAGAGTCATCTGCATCTTGGGTGTTTGACACCTGTGAGTGCCGAAGAGTCTGTCCTGCTGGGAGCCGGTGGGGGATGTCAAAGCTGTGGCCTCCAAGCTCTTCCAACACAGTGACGAGATGGGCATTCTCATCCACCTTGGCCCCCCACACAGGAAGACCCCACACGGGACTCAAGGTGATGAGCCCACCGGGGTCCGCATGCCCACAGCTCACAGCCACGACGGCCGCGCTGCCGGCCACATGACGCCCAGGACAGCACCCGTGGGGTTGCCCTGCCCGGGCTGAGCAGCACTGCCCCGCCCTCCCTGGCGGGCAGAGGGCAGACGCACCTGTGGTGGCGGGCCCTCCCCTCGAGGAGGTGGCTCCTTCTTCCCCGGCTGGCTCTGGCTCTGGAAGCGGGCCTGCATCATGTAGTCAAACATGCTCAGGTTCTTGGCCACTGCACAGGAGGGCAGGGAAGGGCGGTCACCAGGCAGCCACGCCCAGCGTCCACATGACGCTCCACGGGCCACCCTCCCTGGGTCGCCGAGGGCGCGCCCACTCTGCAAGGGGCAGCTGCTCTGCCTCATGTACCCCCCGAGGCCAGGACGGGGGCAGGTGCGATGGATGTGCCAGGCAAGCGGACACCGCACGCTTCACGGGGTCAAGACCTGGCTGTTCCCTGTTGCCAGGGCTGGGCCCCCAGCCAGCACTGCAGGGGGCGTCCCAGAGGAGCCTGGGCTCTCGTGTGGGCCCCTCACCCCTCAGTAGGAGGGGCTGTTCCGGAGCTGTGTGGGATGGCTGCAGGAGGTCTGGGCAGCCTCTGGCTTATAAATGAGGTGTCCAGTAGGAGGTGAGGGTGAGCCCTACCATCAGGAGTCCGGGCCAGGGCTGACTGTGCAGGCGCTGCAGCCACGGGCCTCCCGTTCAGAGCAGGAGCGGCTGCACAGCAAATGGAGCGCAGCAGCAGCCCTCACCCAGTCCGAGATGGTGGCCTCCGGGTGGCAGAAGTGCCTTAGGTCATTGCAAGGAAATCGGATGCAAACTTTATGGGTAAAAGAGCGATGTTGCCGGGCACAGTGGCGCATGCCTGTAATCACAGCGGCTTGGGAGGTGGAAGCAAGAGGATCGCAAGTTCAAGACCAGAGGCAGTCTGCGTAACTTAGCGAGACCCTGTCTCAAAAAGTAAAAATTGGGCTGGGGGTGCAGCTCAGTGGTCCAGCACTTGCAGAGCATGCAGGAGCAAGGCCCTGGGTTCAACCCCCACTACCGGGGGGAAGGGGGGAAGAGCAATGTTGGCACAGACGGGCTCTGCGCCAGTCTCAGCTGTGGGCTTCCAGGGAGGGACCCAGTGCTCAGCTCTCTTTCCCTAAACCCGGGCACACATGGAAGCAGGTGGTGTATAATTATTTCTGGAAAGTTGAGGAGCCGCCCACGGCACCCTATTTGCAGTCTGAGGAACAGATGGGGTGGGCCGCTCCCGGGAATTTCCACTGGGACCTGGCTTCATTCTGTTGGACAGATACGGCTCCCTAACTCCAGGTTTTCTTTTCCCCCGGGCCCTGGAAAGCTGAATCCAGGGCCTCGTGCGTGCTTGTCAGGTCTTCTACCACTGGACCACATCCCGGCCCGTTTCTTAAATTTTTTATCTCGAGTCAGGTGTCGCTAAGTTCCTCAAGCTGCCTCTGGCCTCAAACTTGTGACCCTTCTTGTGCTTCCCTAGTCGCTGGGATCGCAGGTGGGCACCACCGTGCCCGGCTCCAGCGGGCTTTTATCCGACCTCCCTGAGAACGTGGGGCACAGAAACCCACACTTATTTACATCCTAGTTGCAATGCTCCTTCTTTCCTGGGTTTGTGTAGGTACCACTTAAACAGATGGCAAGCAAGGTGGAGTACTGAATGACACCGTACCCTCGCCCAGCTTGGGGTCTCAGTGCGGGGTGACCCTCGCCTCCTGAGGGTGTCCGATTCAGGAGGGAGGATGGTACTGGCGTCAGGCTCTCTGGCTTCAGCCCAGACGGCTGTGTGTGTGGGCTGTGTGCTCTGGAGGGCTGGCCTTTGGAGTCCCTGTGTCCATGTGAGAGGGGGACCGAGGTGGACAGCAGCCACTCACGGGCCCTCTGCTTGCTGAGGGTCTGGCGCACAGAGCTCAGGCGGCACAGAGTGGACCACCGTGCCTGGTGTGTGGCAGGAGTCATGCTCCCCTCCAGGGAACTTCTGCTCCTCTCTGAGTGGAAGCCCAGTGTCCTGAGGTGCCACTAGCTGGGCCTGTCACCCTTAGACCTGGCCCAGGCTCTCCACTGCCCCGCTGTGTGGTTCAGTGCCAGCAGGCACGCCTGCCTCCTCCTCCTCAGGCAAATGCCACCCACACACTCTCTGTGTCTCATGGTCTCTGTTCCCCTCCCCACCAGACACAGGCAACTGCACCACTCAGATGCACAACAGTCCCCCGACAGCATCAGCACACAGTGGGCGCCCAAGTCCTTCCAGTGAGCGAATGGACTATTACCGCAAAGTCGAAAGGAAATGATAAGCACCAAATTTGCCTTCCTGGGCAGATTGGGTCCTTCGATCTGCACGTGACGACCAGGCCCCATGAGTCCTGGGACAAGCCCTGGGCATGGTACCAGCTGCTCCCCTAATCCTGAGGGTCTAGGACAGGAGATGTCTGGATAGAGAGAGGAGTGCTGCAGGGGGCCCGACCCCAGGAAAGAAGGCGTCTGGATCGATCTGAAAGCCCTTAGCGTGAGAGAAACTTCGAGGTGTGCTTAGAAACCATGTGAAGTTTTAGGAAAACTCTTGATTCTAAAAGCAGCAGAGTTTCAGAGGCTCGGAGGACAGCTCTGCATGGGGAACCTGAGGCGCTCTCTGGGCCGCATTACTGAGAAAGCAGCCCGCGACATTCTGCTGAGACAGGCGTGTGGTTACATGGCGGTGGGAACCTGTGGTCATGAGTGGCTTCCCAGCCAGCCTGCGGCTCTCTGCTGAGCACTGTTACCACAGCCATGTGAAGGCACCGTGGGGGCCTCTCCCGGCTCCCTCTACCCTTGGGTGCAAGGCACGGGCATCTATGGGAGCGGCTGCTGCCCACTGCTACAGTGCCCTCCAGACTGTGGCCCAGGCCTGCCACTGCCAGAGCGCAGAGGTTTCCCAGCCGACCCAACCTCCATGACAGAAACTACACCCATGGAGAAGAGACAGCCGCAGAGAGGCTTCCTGGGGCCTCCCCATGGACAGCACCGGGGTGTGCCGTGCTGTGATGCTCCCTTTGTCACCCTCTCTGTGGTTACAATTTCTAAGCCCGCTTGCTCCTTTTCTAAAGCGTCCTGTTCTTGCCCAGCAGTCCTACTCACTTCTGCCTGAATGTTTTAAGGTCTCTCCTGGTTTTCTGCAGCCCTTGGAAGGCGAGTGCAGCTCCTTGCTGGGCACCCTAACCTTCTCACGGTGTCTCTTCCTGCAGTTTGTCCTTGCTTGTTTTGTTGTTGTTGTTAGGTGCCGCCAAGTCAAGTCAGACTCATAGCAACCCTCCTAGGGTTTTCAATGGCTGACTGTTTAGGGATTGCTTCAGGAATGGATTGCCACGTGCTTTTCCCATTTTTGCGGTGCTGGGAATCCAACTCGGGACCTCAGAGACTGCAGAGTGGTGCTCTACCAACTGAGCTAAATTGTCCTTGCTGGGAGCACATTTCTGGCTAGGGTGCCCATGGTGCTGCCTGCCTCAGGGCGGGGGCGCACGAGCGACAGGGCGCAGGTGGTACGTACACAGGTAGAAGTGGAAAAGGAGCAGGTACCCAAGCAACACGAAGCTGGTGATGGCCAGCAGCAGCACCACTGCAATGATGGACAGGACCACTGGGGTCTTCACACGCACGGGCCACAGGGGCAGGAACAGCAGCCAAACGTCCCTACTCTTGACATCTGTGGAGATGAGAGACATGTCCAGCCAGCACCTGCCCACATGTAGCACCGGTGGCCAGGTGAACTGAGGGACAGAGCCTGCCCAGGGCTGCCCTCCCCTCCCGAGGGCCCTGAGGCCCCACCTGGCTGTGGCGGGCACCATGGTCCCTTGGTGGGTCTGTACGGTGATGCTTGGGCAGGTGTCTTCACACCAAGGCATGGCGCCCTTGGCTCCTGCCAGCACCTACCCTGCCCCACATCCTGGCTCCTTCACTGCACTCCAGTCACCTCTCACAGACCGGAAGGTCCACACCCTATCCAGAGCACATCTAGGGTAAGGTCTGCCGTGGTCCTCACAACCACTCTGTGGCCAAGGCCAGGGTGAGGTGTGACAAAGGGGCTATGCAGAGGGCAATGGGGGCCAGAAGCCACCCAAGTGTCTCTGCCCCACAGCGTACTCCAGAACAGGACCCAGCTGCTTCTGGAACGGCCCCTGGGTGCTGTCAGGAAAGGCAATGAGTGCCATGTGCTGCCCTGTGGGGCTGCGGCACAGCCCAGTGGAACTGGGCCAGACCGTGGGACACCAACCCACACGTGTCCCCATGAACTCTAGCCCACGGACACCATTCTTGATCACGGAACCTGTGGAGTCCTCTGGACCAGAGAACCAGGAAATCGCCTCAGCCCACAGCTAAGAAACCCGCATGGCACCGCCGCCCTCCACAGGACCGGCTGCTCCACATGGGCACATGCTGCTCATCCTCCTCTGCCACATCGGAGGCCACTGGCAGGGGGCTGCCCAGGGCCTGTGGCCACCCTGGATGCCTCTTGCCCTTCTCACCCTTCTCGCACCCCACATAAGAAGGGTCTAGTTAGCATGGAGACTGTTTAGGAAGACATCTTGTCTCCAAAGCAGAATGCATCCTGGTGACATGGGCTGCAGGTCAGGGCCACCAAGTGGGGCAGCCGCAGAGAGTGCCCAAGAGCACTGGGAAACCCTGGGTGCGAGCCGGGGACCCAGGAGCTGAGGGCCTTCTCCACGTGGGCCTCACAAACCTCGTTCTTCCATCTTTCTGGGGTGAGGGGTTGAGTCAGGGCCTCGCTGTGCAGCCCAGGCTGGCCTGCGACTGGTGACCCTCGCACCTCAGCCCCCCCTAGCCCTGGGATCCCGGGTGTGCCCCCAACTCCACTCTCAAAGCTTGTTCTTGAAAGATTTTGCTGCTTTGGCTCTAGGAATGTTCTAGAATAAATGACACGCAGGATCCCCTCTCTTGCCATGAAACCTCACCCTCTCATCTGGAATCCCCCACCTGCCACCATGGTATAGGTGGGGCCACCCCTCCGAGGCTCCAGGGAGGGTCTCTCACCCTTCCCAGCTCTCAGGGCTCTGGTGGTCCCGGGGTGGTGGCCACATCACCCAGCCTCCACCTCCACCTCCCTGCGGCCTGTGTGTGTCTGTGTCTCCTCCTGACTCCAGAGGACACAGGGGGTCCTGGGCTGTGCGCCCAGGTGCCCCAGGATGCGCTCCTTACGTCAGGGTCCCCAGCCCCATCTCCAAGACCCTCTTTCCAAACAGATGCCATCTCAGACTCTGGGTCAGGACATGGACACGTCTTGGGGGCCACATTCAGCGCACCCCATCTTTCCCACCTTTTCAATGTCGACATCTGTGGCCACCACGTGGCTCCTGGGCCATGTGGTCGGAGTGTCACTCAGCTGCCTTTAGGTCCTGCAGCTCTGCCTAGTGGCCATTTTCTGCCCCCCCCCCCCCGCCTGCTGCCAGGCAGCTGGCTTCTGGAGGATGGAGCCCTGCCTACTCCTTCTCCATGACCCACAGGGCCTGGAATTTTGGATGCTAAGCACTGACTGGAATGGACACGGGGGCCGAGGGGCGCCACGCTCATGCTGGGTGCTCTCTGGAAACTCCGCCTCAGGGCAGACCCAGCCAGCACCTGTGGGAAGCCACTGGCTGCAGTGTGGAAACCAGGCAGCTGCCCTCAGTCCAGGGTCAGAATTGCCGTGGATTTCCTGCAAGGGGCGCATAGCGAGAAGCACCCAATGCCTTCCTGTCCTCCCTGGGTAAGCTGGGCTCCCCACTTCAGACTCCATTTTCCTAGAAAGATGGCCGGAGGGTGCACCTGGGAGGCTTCGCACTCGCACGGCACCAGAACGCCCAGCACTGGTGCCTGCGAGCAGTGGCAGCCTACCTTTGTACAGGGGGTCCGTGCGGAGCTGGTCGGGGTTGACGAAGTACTGGATGAAGACGTACAGCAAGATGGCCATCACGCAGAGCAGGCCCACGGAGGCCGAGGCCACGGCACTGAAGAAGAACCTGGAGGGCAGATTGGGAAAGCACTGGGAGATGCCTGAGCCCAAGGAGGGGCCAGAGCGGCACCCTGCCCAGGGTCTGGCCTGAGTGTCCCCACTGGGCTGGCCCCTGACTGCTGCCTGCACCCCCCGGCCCTGCCTTCTCTGCATTTTCTTGCCACTGCTTCACCCACGCTCTCCAGGCAGACGCTGGCGGCTCCTGGTGCACCAGCCATGCCATGCATCCCACGCCCTCCCGCCAGAGCCCTCGCCTCCATCTGTCCTGCCATCCTCATGTGGAGAGGAGGGCAGCCCCCTCACGTGGCCTTCTGTTCCTTTGCTGCTTCTCAGCCCTGCCCTGGCTCCTCCAGCCTCCAGTTGGCCCCCAGTATGCAAGGCCAGACACTGCTCCTGGGACCTGGTGGCTCCCCAATTCCTTGGGACTGTGACACACGCAGCTGCCTCTAGGGCTCTGCTACGTATTTGGTGGACACTGGGGGTCAAGTTGTATTTGAAATGCCATTGCTTCCCCGCTCTCAGCACTGGCAGATGGAGGCACAGAGGGACCTGGGTACAGAGGCTGGGGTGCAGTGGGGCCCACTGAGTGCCTGGCACCAGGTTACCCTCTGCTCTCGCCCTGGCCCCATGGTCCACACACGGAGCCAGCGTCGCTGCACCACGGCAGTGTGTATTCTGCATATGAGGCAGAGCCCTCCTGCCTCAGAGCCTGGGGCAGCTGTCCTCACCTGTCCTCCACATCATCCCGAGACCACCTGCCTCCTGTGACCGGTCAGCCACAGGCACTGAATGACGCTGGCTGCTCTTGAGGGTGGCTGGGGCTCCCCAGTACCATCTGGTCTGATTTAGCGACTCTGCCATCACTGCAGTGATGTGTCATCCACGGGCCACGTGTGGCTGCACTTTGTGCTCCCATGGGGCAGCGGAAACGCAAAGGCCAATCCCCTGGCTCGCAGCCTGAGCCGCCTCTACTGGACAGCCGGGGAGGCCTCAGGGCCCGCAGGCCTCACTCAGCCTTCGTGGCTTCAGGCGAGTCCCCACAGGCACCTGCTGCGTTCTGCCTGTCCGCCCGCACAACCTGCAGAGCTGATGGATTGGCGGGGCCACACACGGGGCCCAGTTCCCAGGCGTCCTGCTCCTCCTCATCGGGGCAGCGCCTCTGCCCTAGCCTGGGCCCTCACTCCCAGGCTCTAGGGCTGGCCACGGCTCTCAGGGCCCATGGCCTTGGCATTGAGAAGGCGGATGGGCTCGAGGCAGCAATCTTTTTCTTTTTTTTTTGGCGGTACTGGGGGTTGAACCCAGGGCCTCGCGCCTGCGTGCTTTGCAAGTGCTGGACCACTGAGCTGCACCCCCAGCTCAATTTTTTTTTTTTTTTTTTTTACTTTTTTTGAGACAGGGTCTCACTAAGTTACACAGACCGCCTCTAATCTGGAACTTGTGATTCTCCCGCCTCTGCCTCCCGAGCCGCTGGGATTACAGGCGTGTGCCACTGCGCCTGGCATGAGGCAGCAATCCTGGCCAGCCTGGGGCCTGTGGCCAGGAGCCGGCGCCTCACCGTCCACCATGAGGTCTCAGCAGTGGGCTCTGTGCGTGTGAGCTGGACCCACATGCGCAGAGACAGCTCTGCCACCCCCCTCAGAAACACTGGGACGGGAACTGAGCGCGGCCGCTCTGCGGACGAGGACAGGGCCCTGGGATGAGCTTTCCTCCAGGGGCTCCTCCACCTGGTCCTCTGTGAGACCCTGCCTGCAGCTGCCTCTCCTGCCCCAGCTGAGGCCCCAGTAGCTCCCGCAGGCCCTCACCAGTAATTCCTGCTGCCCACGCAGTTGTTCAGCCACTTGCAGTGGTGGTCGAAGCCCGACACGCACTTGTTGCAGGAGCTGCAGTGCTTGGCTTTCTTGCTCCTGGAAGGGAAATCGAGGCACAGGGGCCGGTTGGTCTCGAGTGTGCGGCCGGGTAGGAAGTCGGAACCCATCCTCAAGCTCGGCCTCAGGGAGGCCGGCCCCGCGTGTCAGGGAACTACGTGTCCAGCAGGGAATGGGAGGCTGAGGCCTCTACCTGGGGACAGGGCAGGCGCCAGAGGCCTGGGGCAGGGGCAAAGCAGCCTCTGACCTAGACACACCTGTGCCCGTGGGTGGTTTGCGCTAAGGTGGACCCCAGCTTCCTGCAGCCAGGCGTGGGTGCTGGCCGACGGCCGGGGCAGACACAGCCTGCCGAGTGGCCCCAGGAGCCGAGAGTGGTGGCTCGGGTCCCATCCTGTCCCCCCACACACGACCTCGCTGTGGCCAGCGCAGCGTGCTGCCCTCCCCAGGCCCTGGAGACTTGGCCCCAGCAGGCCCCGGTGACATCACCTTCCTCCCCGTCAGGGGCCTGGGGCGCACAGGGGACAGGACTGACCACCACCCTCCAGGAGATCGGAGGCCACAGGAGGCCACAGGAGCGCATGCGCGCACAAGCACCTGCCTGTGAGGACCACGTGTCCGAGTCCCAGGCTGGCTCTTCACCCCAGCAAGCAAGGCACAGCCCCGGGAGGCCAGCACTCTGCCCCATGAGGAGGGCCTCCTAGGGGACAGCAGGGGCCGGAATGCAGCCGTTTGGCACACATACCGATACCCCCAGGTTCAGTGGCCGCCTGAGCGTGGGCTGGGGGCCAGCCGCGCCCTGCACCGAGTCCCCGCGCACCGCCCCGGCGTGGGCACTCACACGGTGACCTCGCACAGGTGGCAATACTGGTTCTGGATCACGTGCGCGTGCCTGGACCTGTCGAAGGACGGCACGGGCTTGGTGTAGCTCCTCTTGAGCCGGACGTTGGTGTCAGCGGGGTCGATGGTGATCGCGATCAGGTGGACGACGAGGTGGAATAGGAACAGCGCGCCAGTCACCTGGGGCGTCAAGGAACACAGCGCGAGGCACCGCCTGCGGGGGGCGTGGCCCCCGCCCGCTGGTCAGCACTGCTGGAGCGCATCCTCTCCAGGGTGGACCCCACGGACACCCGGCGGCTCGGCTCGGCCAGCCAGCGCCCAAGGCGCTACGGCAGCTGTGCTGCTTGTAAGGATACTGTCTGTAGGGGAGCACGGACCACTAGATCAAGGCATTCGTCTCAGGAAACTCACACTGATGCTCCTGTCTCAGAAGTGACCGTGGAGCAGATGGCTGCAGAGGCCCAGTCATTCCCGTTCTTCCTGCCTAGGACCCTCTAGGGGCTGGGATTTAGCTCAGTTGGTAGAACGCCACTCTGCAGTCTCTGAGGTCCTGGGTTCAATTCCCAGCACCGCAAACATGGGAGAAGGATGTGGCAACCCACTCCCAAGGCAATCCCAAAATAGTCAGCCATTGAAAACCCTATGAGGGTCACTATGAGTCGGATACTGACTCGATGGCACCTAACAACAACAACAACAACAAGGGTCACTATGAGTCGGACTCAACTTGACGGCACATAACAACAACAACCTAAGAGGAGTTGTGGGCTGGGATTTAGCTCAATTGGTAGAGCGCTGCGCTGCAGTCTCTGAGGACGCGAGTTCAATTCCCAGCACCGCAAAAATGGGAGAAGGGCCTGGCAATCCACTCCCAAGGCAATCCCAAAAACAATCAGCCATTGAAAACCCTATGAGGGTCGCTATGAGTCGGACTCGACTCGACGGCACCTAACAACAACAACAAGTACCCTCTAGCACCATGGCTATTATGTGTGTGCGGTTATAATCCGTGGTCGCCTTTCTTCTTTTGACCCACAGCTCAGCCTTGTCTGGGCCCTGGGGTCCTTTGTGGTAGGCTCCGGTTTGCTGCAGTGGGGCCCTGGGCTTTCACCTCCCTCTCGGCAGGGGCCCTCTGTGCCACCTGGGCTCCTGCCACGCACCTGGATCTCCATTTCTTCGCAGAACCCTGGCCCCACCGTGCTGGCCTGCTGTGCTTGATACGCACAAGCCCCCGGAAACGCCTCACAGGATCGGACCCAGGGCGAAGGCCACGGAAAGAAAGTGCCTTACGCCTGGGAACAATGCCACAGCTGTCCACCCCGGGCGGCGGGTGTTCCCTGGCAGGGAGAGGCTGCAGGTGCAGGGAGGAGCACCTGGGCCAAGCCGGGCGAGAAGTGTGGGTCCTGGCATCTGTGGAGACACACTGAGCTGTGGCGCAGGGGAGGAGCATTTGCCGGAAACAAGAAGGAACCTGGCAGCTGGGAGGGGGCGGCCCAGCCCTCAACCTCAGCCTGGGTGGAGAGATCGCTGCCCTTTCTGGGACCCTCAGACTCTCCGGGGACACTGGGCTCTCTTGGGGACCGCTGGGCCATGGGAAGAGAGCATCTGTCCTCTGCTCAAGAGAAGGAAGTGTTCCTGCTAGGACAAGAGGTACACTCAGGCCCTCCGGCCCCACCCCCTCCTCACCCAGAAACCCGCCGGAAGTGCGCACAGGGCAGGTCTCCCTCCCTCTCCCTGCCTGGGGCCTTCTGGGCGGGCAGGTCAGCGGGCACAGCACCTCTACAGGGTGGACAGGGGCTTTGTGCAGCAGGGCCTGGGCTGAGCCAGAGGACGGGCCGCCCTGGGCACAAAGCAGTGAAAGCCGTGGGTCAGACAAGAGGCTCCCCAAGGACCAAGAGAAGGGCCACAGATGGCCCATCCTGACAAGTCCCTCCCTGGCTTGTCTCTGGGATCGGGGCTACTGGCTGGGCCTGCAGCGCCCAGTGCTGTCTGGGAGCCACCCCACGGGCTTGGTGTTGGTTTCCGTGCAGGGCCCAGCCTGATGGTCCTGAACTGAGGCAGGACAAGCCCGTGTGAGGAGCGGATTCCAACCTAGACTCACCACTTTCCAGCACAAGCCAGGCAGGCTGGGAGCTGGGTTGGGGCACACAGAACTGACTGTGGGGCAGGCAGGCAGGAGCAAGCAGCCACCAGAACCACCAGTGGGAACTGGACCCAGCCATAGCCGGTTGGACATGTGGCAGAGGGGCTGGACAGTGTGTGCAGAGATGGCCGAGTGCCAGCCAGGCCCTCAGGGATGCACACAGGGGACAGGACGGACCAGCCCTGGGGCCACATCAGGGGTGCATGTGACAGACACCGAGGGCCATTCTGTGGCCACACAGATTCCATGGGCCAGGCAGGCCAAAAACCCCTGCTCTGTGTAAAACAGATTGAGGCTGTGGTTCCCATGAGTGTGGGCCAGAAGGCCAGGTACAGGGCTGCCCTCAGGGCGGAGGACAACGCCATGACCCAGCGCACAGCCCGCCTGCCACCCCACCCCAGGCATCGGTGTTGCCTGTTCCTGTGATCATGGTCTGGAGCCCGGGGAATGGCGGGTGAGGCCTTTGGACAGAGGGCCCGGAAATGGTGTGGCAGCCCAGGTGTGGTTCCTTCCTTTGAGGGGTGGGCTGGGCCTCCCTGAGTGGGAAATGGGTGGACAGGTGGGGAGCCCGGTGGGGCCGCTGGGCAGCAGGTGCGGCTGAGGCTGAGGATGGCCAACCAAGCCCCTGCCACCACAACCTGTGACATCCACATCCTCTCCAGACCACTGGCATCTGCTCACACACAAGACCACTGCTCGGGACAAGGCCATTGGCCATGGGCACCCAGTCCATGCGATGAAGCCCCATCCACTGCCAAGTGCATGTTGCCTTGGGCATAACATAGGATTCACAGAGAGATTTCTACCCTTAAATAAAGTTATGGGACCATGCTGTGCGCCTACTGGATGAGCCAGAGCTGTCCCCTTGGCCGTGAAAGGTGGGGCCGTGCTGGCGAAAGGACCCTCATGCAGGAGCCAATGTGTCAGGCCTCTCCTGGGACAGCAAGGCCTGTCCTCAGGACCCCTGGGCCTCACAGTGCAAGGGCTCAGGGGACTTGCCAGGGCCACGCTCTTTTGAGCCTGGACCCTCCAGGCAAAGCTGCTGGGCAGCCAGCCCTAAACCTGCAGGGGCCGTGTTCAGGAGGCCACTCTGGAAGCGTCCGCCCAGATCCTAAGGTCCCAGGGAGAGCCCCCAGCTGGCCTTCCTCTCCAGGACACAAAGCTATTTCACACATGGACGAAGTTCAATCACAGCTCCTGCCACGTTTCGTGGCCTGCTGCTCCAGCAACGTGCTTTGGCCACGCACATGAACACCTGTGTCACCCACGGGAACCACGTGGGCAACCTGACCCCATTCCGTGCTGCCTATAATGCCCTGGGGAGCCACTTCCCTGCCGCACACTCGGTGACACTTCCAGGGGGAGCCCGGAATAGAGACTTCCCGTCTTGGCTCCCACCTCATGTGAGCCCTGTCTCCGGGTGTCCCAGGCCAAGCGGATGATAAAAGGTGAACCAGCAGAGGCCTCTGCGGTCACCAAGGGGCTCCCTCTGGGAGGATCCTGAGAACTGCAGCTGGCCTGTGCGTCGCCTAGCAACAATCTGTGTTTAGTAAACAAACAGTGAAGGCGGCCAGCCCGGGACACTGCCCTCCAAGGTCCCCCAGCACCGTTTCCGCAGGAAGAGGGGAGGCGGAGGAGCTCAGCCGCGGCTCCCAGCACTGCAGTCGGGGCTCGTGGGTCCACCAGGGCAAACTCTGCGGCCGAGTGTCACGGCTGAGCTGCAGCAGCTGCTCCAGACGCCCGGCCCGTGCCATGAAGCCCCACCCGCTGCCAAGCACACGTTGCCTTGGGTGCAACATAGGATTCACAGAGAGATTTCTACCCCTGAATAAAGTCATGGGGCCACGCCATGGGCCCTGCTGGGTGAGCCAGAACTGTCCCCTTGGCCGTGAAAGGAGGGGCCGTGCTGGGGACAGGACCCTCACGCGGCAGCCAGTGTGTCAGGCCTCCCCAGCCTTTCCCTGCTGGGCTGTGAGGCCTGGCTCAGCCTGCGCTCCGTCCTCCTTTTTCTACCTCAAGTCCTCTCACAGCAAACCGGCACCCTGCTCTTGACCCAGACCTTGGCCCTGGCCGCCCTCAGCCCTGCCTGTATCCCTGCTGCTGTCGAGTGACATTGGCCCCCTCCAGTGGCCACTGCATAGCACCAAGTATGGCTGGCTGAGCCTGAGGGATGTCCCCAGGGAGCAGGGAGCGCAGCTGAGCTGGGGACGGGCTGGGGGACAGGCTCTACAGGCGGTGTGGCCCTCAGTCTTACAACTATGGGCCCACATAGCCTCAGCATAGCGAGCCAGCACGTGAGTTTACAGACAGACCCTGAAGGGAACTTTGTTGTTGTTGTTGGGTGCCGTCGAGTCGTGCCCGACTCATAGCGACCCTCATAGGGTTTTCAATGGCTGACTGTTTCGGGATTGCCTTGGGAGTGGATTGCCAGGTCCTTCTCCCATTTTTGCGGTGCTGGGAATTGAACTCAGGACCTGAGAGACTGCAGCGCAGCGCTCTACCAACTGAGCTAAATCCCAGCCCCTAGAAGGGAATTTAGGAGACAGTTTATCTAGAATTGAAAGGAAGAAAGTGAGAGCCAGGACAGACAGGCTTCGGGTGAGGAAGCTGGGCATTTAGGCCAGCGTGAGGAGAGGAAGAGGAGCAGCAGGCCAGCACGGTGGGGCCAGGGTTCTGTGAAGAAATAGAGATCCAGGTGCGTGGCAGGAGCCCAGGTGACACAGAGGGCCCCTGCCAAGAGGCAGGTGAAAGCTCAGGGTCCCACTGCTGCAAACCGGAGCCCACCATCAAGGACCCCAGGTCCCAGACAGGGCTGAGCTATGGGTCAAGAGAAGAAAGAAGACCATGGATTATAACAGCGCACACATAAAAGCCATGGTGCCAGAGGGTCCTAGGCAGGAAGAAGGGGAATGACTGGGCCTCTGCAGCCATCTGCTTCACGGTCACCTTCTGAGACAGGAGCATCAGTGTGAGTTTCCTGAGACGAATGCCTTGATCTAGTGGTCAGTGCTCCCCGACAGACAACATCCTTACAAACAGGCTAGCTACCGTAGCACCTTTACAGATCATCTAATCTGTAACCTGGAAGAAGGACCCAGCAACCTGCTCCCCAAATCAATCCGCCATTGAAAACCCTATGAACAGCAGGGAAGCACTGATGATAGTGTTTCGCCTGTTGTACGTAGGGTTGCTATGAGTCGGGTACCGACTCGACAGCACCTAACAACAACAACAACACTCTGTAACCAGAACTCTGTTTGCATATGAAGGCCACAGGCGCCTCCAGAACAAGGGAAGGGGATTCTCATTTGAAGCAGGCCCCTCCTGTGCTAAACAGAAAGGCTGTTTTACAGCCCAGGCAGGCCAGCCTGAGCCCAGGGTTGGGAGGAACCTGCCACACCTAAAGACAAGATCAAAGAAAGGGAGGAACATCCGTCCACTTAACGAGATGAGGATGCTGGTGCTGTGGAGTTGGTCCTCCTCAGAGCGACCCTGTGTACAACAGACGAGACGTTCCCTGACGCTGAACCTTGCCCAGCACTTCAGTGTCAGTGCTTCTCTGCTATTCAGAGTTTTCGGTGGCTGATTGTTTCAGGAGTGGGCTGCCAGGTCCTGCTCCCCCTTAATGATAGGGACTTAAAAATCTCCAAAGCCCCTCCCATCAATGCAGAGTCTGTAGACTCCACCAAGTCCAGTTGTCCACAGAGATCCACAACATCCACAGTTTTCAGTGTCCAGCCCACCATATCAAGAGCTGTTTAGCGTGTCCGGTTGCCTACAATACTCGGCAAGGTCTACAGTTCCCGGTAACATCCAGAACAACTTGCAGAAGTCTGTGGTGGTTGCCCACGGATGCCTGCAGCTCTGCACGGGATTTCGGGGCTGCCTGCAGCCTCCTTGCTGGACCTGTGAGATCCCTGACCGCTAACTCAGACGTGTAAATGCTACTGTTCGTGGACCTTCACTGCTGGGCCTGCCTACTCTCTGATCTGCATGTCAGAAAGTGTAACTTTCTCCCACCCCCCACCTGTCTGTCTCCCTTCTCCTCCTCATGCTGACTTGGCTCCTGGCCTGCTGCTCCTCTTCCTCTCCTCAGGCTGGCCTAAATGCCCAGCTTCCTCACCCGAAGCCTGGCTGTCCTGGCTCTCACTTTCTTCTTTTCAATTCTAGATAAACTATCATCTAAGTTCCCTTCTGGGTCTGTTTGCAAATTCATTTATAAACATGACCAAGGACCGGGGTCTGCTGCCGCTTCCTGGATCCCTACCTGGTGCCATGGTAACACTGAACCCCCAGGGCTTGTGCTCCCTGCTAACATTGTTCCCAGGGTGGAACGTTCGAGTCCTCACCACAGAGTCTGCGAATGGACCTTATTTGGAAATTGGGCTGTTTCGGGTGAGTACGATAAAATATGCCTGCAGCTGTAGCCCTGTGGCATCCGATCCCGTCAGATCTCGGAAGCTAAGCAGGGTCGGGCCTGGTAAGTACCTGGATGGGAGACCGCCTGGGAACACCAGATACTGTAGGCTTGGGAGAAGGACCTGGCAACCCCCTCCCAATCAATTGGCCATTGAAAACCCTATGAACAGCAGAGAAGCACTGACAATAGTGTTTCCCCTGTTGTACAGAGGGTCTCTATAAGTCAGATACCAACTCGACAGCACCTAACAACAACAACAACAACAACAACAACAACAACAACAACGATAAAATATGGTCACCAGAATGACCTGATCCATTGTGACTGCAGTCTTCATAGAACGGGGACCCAGACACAGCCTCACCAGGGCAGAGGATGCGAGGGCACAGGAAAAGGTGGCCTCCAGCCAAGGACAGGGCCACACAGTCTTCCCACAGCAACATGTGGAGTGGGGCAGCCCATGGCACCCTCACTTTGATCTCTAGCCCCCGGCACTGCGGCACAAGAATGGCTGCTGTCTAAGGCACCCCGTGTGTAGCTGTCACCTGTCCAGAGGTTTCCATGATAATGCTGGAGACAGAGATACAGAGTGGGAGCAAGACGGGGTTGGGAGAAAGGCCGGTGAGCCCACCTTCGTGGAGTGTGAGTGGGGCCATGGCGGGTAGCGGATCCAAGAACCAGCAGTGACGGCCAGCACAGCAGGGTCAGACAAGCGCACCCGTGTGGGTGACTCACACGCAGTGTGAGGTCTCCCGCAGACACTCAGCCCAGCGTGGGGACTCGGCCTACCCTCCTGAGGAGCGGCTATGTCCCCCACAGACAGGCCGTCTCTCGATGGCGTGGCAGGATGTGCTGCCCAGGCTGAAGCCGCCTGGCTTCAACCAGACGGGCCACAGGCGACGGAGCCTCAGAGACGCTGTGGCCAGGGAAGAAGGCAGTGCCATGGGCTCAAGAGGGCAAGAGGCTCTGGCACCAGCACGAGGCCCCAACCCCAACTGGATTCTGGGTTAAAAATACTGCTAGAGAGGACAGTCGGAAGACTGTTAGAGGATTGTATGGTGACCTCCATAAGAGACTGGACCGTCACTGCCCATTTTTCACTTGGGATAAGGCACACATTTAGTGGGGGTGCCCAAACCTGGGCTGCTGGTACAAATGGAAGGGAAAGAGCCCAGGGCTGCTGACCAGCAGTTTCAGTGTCACCTCCATGCACAGGAGGCCCAGGAGGCCCTAGGCGGCTACACTGAAGAGCTCACAAGGACCAACAGTACTGGTCTTCAGCTCTGTGTGTCAGTGCTTTTGGGGCTCTGGGGCCAGAGGAGGCCATCGAAGACAGGCTTCCAGGGTCTGTGCGGGCTGGGGCATGGGGCCTGGCTGCCAGCCCGCGGCACTGCTCAGCGGGCCCGTGCCTGGAGTTCTCAGGCTGCGACGCGGACTCTGGAGGATGCAGCAGGTGTGAGGGACACGCACCAGACTGGTGAGAAGGGCCACCACAGGAGAGGAGACCCGCCGTCCTGTAGCGAGGGAGCGAAGCCGGGCGCACGCCACGTCTATGGCACGGGGCCCAAGCAGGTGTACCTTCCACTGCCTCCCCATAGACGCAGGAGCCCCCGTGCACATCCAGGCAGGGAGCTGCCACCCATCCAGTGCGTGGAGCTGGCGGGAGAATACACAGCCCCCCGCTGTGGTCTGCAGCTGCTGCCCCTCAGGCTGGCCCTAGACAGTCACCCCAAACAGGAGCTGGAGTTTTGAGATGGACCAAGCAAGAGAGGCCCTGAGATGTGTGGGCCGTGGCCTCGTAAGTGTCACGCGCACAGCCTCAGACCAGTGGCCAGACGGCATAGGCGGCGGCACAGGACCCTCAGGTGTCCCAGCAGGTGGGGCTGGGTCTTCTAGGGGAGCCACAGCTGCACAGGTCACCCCAAGGCCAAAGACCAAGCCTCAAGTCCCTGGGGAGACAGCCTCAGTCTCTCGGCTGAAGAGGCAGGAAGGCGTCCTCACAGCACACATTCGTACGTACTTACAGAAAGGCAGAGCTCTACACACTTGCATTAAAGAGCAGGAAGGCCTTACAACAATGGCCCATGTTTCTACCTTAAGATGGTTTCTACCTTAAAAAGGGCAAACTCAAAGTTAGTTGAAGGAAGAATTTACCCTGGGTTGTAGAATGTTGAGTGTGTGAAGTAAGTTTCCTCTCTCAGAAACGAACGTTCCCTAGGAGTGCCCTGCACCTAGCATCAGCTGCTTACGTCGTATCGCAACATACACATCCCCCATAGAGCGTTACACTCCACACGGCAGAAGAACGAGGCCGCTGCACCTAAACTCAGCGCTGGACAACGCTGAGAACGGAAGTAAGGCTCCCGTGGTAGAAAAAATGGTCACTAAATGCACCTTTCACCCAGCGGGCGAAGTTTCAGTTTTACAGCAACATCCACTATTCTCCTTAGAGCCTTATGTTCAATAGGGGGGAAATAAAACAAGAATTTTTTAAAAATAGGAAGAAAGGAGGCAAACAGAAAATTAATGAATCCTAAAGTTGCTTCTCTGCAAACTCAATGAGTGTGACAAACCTTAAGAAGGCTGATGAAACCAAGGAGAGAGAAGATAAACCAAGGCATGAAGACAAAGGGCCGCGGGATATGGTGGTATAAGGAATAATAATTTCTATTATGTGTAAGGCATGAAATATGGAATTCTGTGACACCCCATAAGATGATGTAACCTAAGCCCCCCGGGGCTGCCCCAGGAGAGAGTGACATGTGTGCACGAGAGTGATAAGGATAGACCCCTGGCACCCGATCACCACACGGGAACAGTGACGTCAATGCAAGATAACCAGATGGAGCACAGACCCCACAAGAACTGTATAAAGAGAGGAGACCTGACAGCAGACGGGCTTCTTCCACTCTGAGCGATGACAGACTCCACGTCACGCTGAGCCCCCCACGAACAGAGGAACCGCTGCCACGTCGCCACCACTGTCAGCGCCATGAGAAGAAGAACATCGGGAAGGAAGGCCGAGGACACCACTCGACCAGACAGATCACGAGGCTTACCTGCGTCACCAGGTGCGACTGCAGAGGTGCCAGGTATCGGTGTGCCAGGGTGAGTGTGTGTGTGAACTAACCCCGTGTGTAGCAATAAAGGTCTCCTGCCAGTGACAATATCTGGTCCTCTTATTCCCTACCTCACCTTAAGTGAGGAAGAGACCTCTCTCTCCATTTTCCTGGTCGAGACAGGTGGCCATGCAGGTGACTGCAGCACTCAGGAGGCTGAGGCAGGAGGATGGTGAGTTTGAGGCCAGCTGGGGCTACATAGTGAGACCCTGCATAGTGAGACAGTAAGGAAGGAAGGAAGGAAAGAAGGAAGGAAGGAAGGAAGGAAGGAAAGACGGAAGGAAGGAAGGAAGGAAGGGAGGAAGGGAGGGAGGAAGGGAGGGAGGGAGGGAAGGAGAGGGAGAGAGGGAGGGAAGGGAAAAGTACTGTGTCCTGCAGACATGAAAGGGTAATAGAAATTATTGTAAGCAACTTTTTTTCAAGAAACCCAATAAACTTTCAAGTGAAACACTCAAATTTCTTTAAAAAACATAACCCACTAAAAGGGATGTGAGGTGAGACAGAAAACCTGAATAGTCCTTCATCTATTAAAGAAATTGAATCTGTTGTCATAGACCTTCCCAGAAAGACATTCTCTGTCACTGAGGGGAGAAGATCCAGCCTCAGCTGGACTGAGGGACACTCGAGGCACTGCCCTGGCCTTTCCAAGCACTGGCCAAGGGTGTGCTACGGGTGTGGGTGGCACCAGCACTGCAACCATGAGGCACGTGAGAGGTCTCGTGGGATCCACTGGGCCACTGCAGAAAGGAACCCTGGGACACTGGGGCACGGCTGGGGCTATAACCTGGTGGTGGGGCATTCGTCTCACTGTGCAAGACCTGGGTTCTGTCCCTAGCGCTCACTGCAAAAAAAAAAAAAAAAAAGAGAGAAAAAGAAAAAGAAAAAGAAAAAGAAAAAAGAAAAGAAAGAAAAAGAAAAAGTAAAATCAGAAGAAGAAAATCGAGGGGCTGGCAGCAGAGCTATCATAGGATGTGTGGTGTTGGGAATGCTGTACGCTCCTCTAGCGAGATGACGGCACACTGGTTGTAAAAATAAAAGCCACATCAGACACATATTGCAGCATTTACAGGTGACGGGTCATGGCATCTGAGGTTTTTAAGAGTGCTCCTGCAGACGTGGGTATGAATAACAAAATCGGACAGGCAAACCTGACAGCTAAAACTCGGTGGCAGCATGGGGCCCATTTTGTGTGTTCCCCCCTCTTGTGAAACATGAGAGACGGTGCAGACCCTGCTGAGGCTGGCCCCGGGGGGCCTCGAGGCAGCCTTTTGCTTCTGTATTCTGTGGTGCCCACCCCTCACAAACCCCAGGAACTGCAGAGCAGGGCCACAGCAAAAGCCTGGAGCCAGGGTCCTTGCCAAAGCAGGCCTGGCCAGGACTCCAACACCAGGCTTTTGTGTGGGACTCCCTGAGCGCAGGCCCACCCTGGGAGCTGGGGTTTCCTGATCGGATGCCATGATCAGCTAGGAGGACGTGGAGCCCACACGCCACCCTGAAGTCGACCATTCCGTGGGGAGGGGACACCTCCTCTGGAGCAGAGCCACTGGGCACATGAGGTCTCCGTGCACCAGGAGCAGCGCAAGGGGCCTGGGTCTGCAGGGCTGCCAGGGTGGCCGCTTAGCTCCGGGCTCCCTGTTCTTCATTCTTCTCAAGTCCTTTTTTATTCAACTTGGTAATCTCTGCCCGCCTACAGCCGTAGCCCTGTGGCATTTGATTCCGTCAGATCTCAGAAGCTAAGCAGGGTCGGGTATTGTTAGTACTTGGATGGGAGACCGCCTGGGAACACCAGGTGATGTAGGCTTGGGAGACGGACCCAGCAACCCACTCCCCAAATCAATCGGCCATTGAAAACCCTGTGAACAGCAGGGAAGCACTGACAATAGTGTTTCACCTGTTGCATACAGGGTCGCTACGAGTCGGATACCGACTCAATGGCACCTGACAACAACAATCTCTGCCCAACAACACAGATGGAGCTCTCAGTCCCCAGCATGGCCCAGCTATGCAGCCCGTCCCTCAGGTCAGCCCTCTCAGCCCTTCCTGTGTCCCCCAGGTCCAGCAGGCTGACTCTCCCCCCTGTGTGGCAGCAGAGAGCCCCCTCCCCCAGGCCCGAGTGTGAGCCACAGGGAATGTGGGGCCGGTGGCCTGGTGCTGGGCAGGCACAGTAGGGGCACCTGGGACCGGCTCCTTTGGGGACCTTCAGAAGCCCCTTCCCACCTCGGGAAGCAGCCTGCCCACAGGACCACCCCACAGGAAAAAGGATACAGCATAGGCAGCGTGCTTCCATCCAGGCGGTAGGAGGGGGACAAAGATCCCAAAGGTGATGACGGACATGACCAGGTAGGTGGTCAAGGACACAGCCTGGAAAACGTGGAGGGGCAGCGACCAGCCATTCACCCTGGACAGGGGCCGTGGCGAGGTCCGCTTCACGCCACTGGCCCAGGCTTCTGGGAGAACCTGTCCCTGGCTCTTGTTATAGATGTCCATCTGTGAGACAGAGGGGACAAGGCCACAGGGCCCTGGACAAGCAGTGGGGCATAGGCTGCAGCACCCGCCCACCGTGGCTGGGGAGACCCCGAGGGTCAGGGCTGATGCTCTGCAGGGTCTGGTGGGACGCCCACCTCCGTGGGGCTGCACCAGGCCACTGATGGCACAGCTCTGGAGAGAGCCCACAGGTTCCCCACCCTGCCCACCTGGCCAGGACCCCAGGGGGAGGGAGGGTTTCATAGCTACAAGCGATGAGTCCTGGGGCTCCCTGTCAATGCACATGGACCCTCAGAGGCCAGAGGAGAGCCTGTGTGGCAGCAAGGCCACGGCAAGCTGGCCTAAGAAGACAGTGCAGGGAAAGTGCCCCCATCCCCCCCCCCCGCCCATCCCGGAGCCCTCCCCGATGATTCCTCTGCCAGCCTCCATGAGGACAGAGAGAGACCACACTTCCAGCCGGCTCTGGGTCACCTTTCCCAGGGACAAGGAGACCTGGGGCCTCCCGACATCCCCAACTTGCCCAGGTGGACAGTGGCTGGGAGGCTCCTTGAGCACTTCTGGCCCAGTGGGGGATGCTCAGTGCTGAGGAGAGGGCGTGAGCCAGGGCCGTTGCCAAGGGAAACCTGGAGGCAGCACCACCCAGAGAAGAGCTTTGGAAAGTTTGGCCATGTAGCCGCGCGTAGTGGCGCACACCTGTCAACCCAGTGGCTTGGGAGGCAGAGGTGGGAGGATGGCAAGTTCGAGACCAGAGGCGGTCTGCATAACTTAGTGAGACCCTGTCTCAAAAAGTAAAAAAAAAAAAAAAAAAATAGAAAGAAAGAAAGTAAGTTTGGCCATGTTATGCCTTATGCAAAACCCTTTGTTGTCTTTTCAGGAAAAAAATATTCAATGAGTGTAACTGATTTGTAAGGCTATCACTTCTGGAAGAGAGGCGTGGGGGACTGTCCTAAGACTCCTCCTCCAGTGAGCCTATCCCTCGGGGCCCGAAGCGCACATAGCTGCTCTGCACTTGTCATCTCAGTGATCCTGGCAGACACGGCTACGGCGTGGGACCCTGGGAGCCCTGGCAGAGCACTGCAGCTGTGCCAGGGACCAAGACAGTGGGAGGAAGGGGCACGGGTGATCCTGCGCATAGAGCCACCACCCATCCACCCGAAGCAAGGGCGAAAGTGCCTGCCAGCGGATGTGGCCAAGTCAACATAACACTGTGGGAGGCCCGTGGGAAATCACTGCTGACCGGAGAGGAGGGAGGCAAAGAGGGGACCACCGGACAGCAGGTGCAGGGAGCAAGGCGGTGGGACTTCCAGGGAGGAGAAAGGACAGGGGGTGAGGAGAAGCGCAGACCAAGGGGAGAGACCCCCTGCCTTGCAGGATTTCACACTCGCTCTGATGTCTGACCCCAGGGCCGGAAAGCAACAAGGGAGGAAGAAAGACATCCATGTGGGTGGAACTGTGAACTTCAAGGAGGCAGACCACCCTGGGGGGTTGTTGGAAGACAAAAAGGAGAGAGGAGGATTATGACACGTGGTGTGTGGTGCCTAAAAATCCTCCCAGCTCAGGCTTCTTATAAACGACCACACAGGGCTGGGGCTGGGGCTTGGGGCCGAGCACTTGCCTGTCTACCGTGCATGAGGCCCCGGGGTCCATGTCCAGCATCTCAGGGAAGGAACATAACCACCTGGGACAACCTTCGGTTTCTGAAGGTGTTTTGGGTCTACGATAGACCTACTCCAGTGGCAAGTAGGAGAGGAAGGTGACTGGGGGTGTGAGACCGTGCGCGGGGTACCAGCGATGAGAATGGCGAAGGTGTCGTGGGTACGGGCTCTCATAAATGCTGAGTGAGCAAACTGGTCTCAGGTTACATTTAAGTTCAATGCCAGCTAAAACTAAGCCACACTCGGTAACAGGGACGAGTGTGTGGCCGTCCATGGCACGCCCGTCAGGGCAGGGGGCGCCGTGGCCCACGGTGGGAGGCAAGCCCTCCCCTACACCTGGCCTGACGTGGCCTCCTCACCCGCTTCTCATTCAGGCTCTCAGGTCGGGGTTGGGGATTCTCCAGAGACTAAGGGGCACCTGGGGAGACCAGAAAGGCCACGGAGTTCACTGGAGGGGCTGGCTGTTGGCCCCCAGAGAAGGGCAGGACATGCTCAGGCACCTTCCGTTCCGAAAGCACTGACCCTCCCTTGAGCATTCGGCTCATAAAAGCTGAAGTATTCTTTCCACTAGTTTGAAATGTGTGCAAAGCCACACGTTTATAATTTTCTACTGCAAATCCTTACTTCCTGGGATCAGAACAGTTCAGAAAAACCAAGACCAGTCCCTGGCTAGTCAGTGAGCGTGGCCCTCCCCTTCCTACTTAACCAGGAAGAAGTCTCCTTTTGTGCAGAGCAGCAGCACTGGGCCATGCCCACTTTGCTGTGCCTGTGCCCCCGGGGTCTCAGTGGTGAGGGTGGCCGGGACGGTCCTCGAGGGGACCTGCGTGTGCAGGGAGCTGTTCCCAGGGTCCATGGGCCCAGTGACCCATGCCTGGGCACCCCCGGACCATCACCTTCCTCCTCAAGGCAACCCTGTCCTGTGTGCTCCGGGGATGAGAGGACACAGCACCCTCCGGCCTGGAGGGGTGGCCAGCACCCACTTCCCACACCGCACCACTCAGGACACCTTGACTGGCACCGTGCACCAGATGGGGCTGCTGGGCTAGTGGCCATGAGCTCAAGAATGGCACTGGGAGGGACGCAGTGTAGGGGAGCCAGGTGTTACCACCCACCTGGCAGAGGACAGCAGGCTACAGGGACCACGCCAGGTGGGGACCCAGCTGCCAGCAGGGAGCCCAGGGCATGCTTTCCGGCCAGTCCCAGTGCTCAATTTCTTTCTTTTTTTTGTTTTTTGTTTTTTGTGGTATTGGGGGTTGAACCCAGGGCCTCGCACCTGCATGCTTTGCAAGTGCTGGACCACTGAGCTGCACCCCCAGCCCATTTTTTTACTTTTTGAGACAGGGTCTCTCCCTAAGTTACGCAGACTGCCTCTGGTCTCAAATTTGCAATCCTCCCGCCTCCGCCTTCCAAGCCGCTGGGATTACAGGCATGCACCACCGCGCCCGTCGCCCAGTGCTCAATTTCAATACCGTGGTCCTGTGGGACATCACAGCCACCGTATACACACACCACACACCACACACACCGCTCACAACACACAGGGACACCCACCACGCACAGCCCACCACGCACGCCATACGCAGTAGCACAGCTTCACTACACACACCACACACAGGGCACACCACGCACCGTGACACACCTGACCACCGCACACTCCATGCACAGAGCCCACGATACACAACACGTACAACACACAGGGACACCCACCACGCACAGCCCACCACGCACGCCATACGCAGTAGCACAGCTTCACTACACACACCACACACAGGGCACACCATGCACCGTGACACACCTGACCACTGCACACTCCACGCACAGAGCCCACGACACACAACACTCTTACCACCACACAACACGTACAACACACGCCATGCAAAGCATTCACAGGACACACAGGAAACCATGCACACCACACACACACGTACCACACGTGCATAACCCCCACAGTGCACAGCTCCGCCCCCCACACGTGCAGTATGTGCAGCACAGTTCTGGCTTCTGGATTCTCTCTGCTTCCTGACGTGGGCCCTGTGGTCCTCACCCACGCCCCGGGCTCTGTCCACCAAGCCACACGTCTGAGCTGGGGGCCCCTGCATTTACTCATGCCACACAGATCTTAATCCTCTCAGAACTGGGGGCGAGGGACGTCTGTGACTTGTGACAGAGGAGACTTGTGACTTTGGGTCCAGCCATCAGCACTGCTAGCCGGTCCTTGCTTTGGCTGAGTTGTTCCACTGCCCCCTGCAGATTATTTGGTCTCAGCGCGGGGACACCGAGTCAGACGGTCAGTCACTGCCATCGCCACCAACGAGCCATGGCCAGCAGTCCCGGAGCTTCCTGTGCGGTCTCTGCTCTCGGTCTCGCGTTCTGGCCACACAGTGGGTCCAGTGCCTCCCGTCACTCCCTCCACACATCTTCCCCCAGCCCTCTCTGTGGCCTGGCACCCAAGGACCAGTGCTGTCCCTGCGGATGCCAGTCAGGACATGCTGGCCTGGCCAAGGGTGCTCCTAGGTGCCCAGGGCCCTCTTCAGCCCCGGAGCCCGCCCTGCCCGGGTACCTCACTGTACTGCCCCCGGGCAGTGCCACCAGACAGAAACCCTGCCAGCTCCCGAGGGACTGGCCCGGTTGGTGCTGTGTGCTGAGTTGGGCCCTAGTCTGAAAAAGGTAAGAGGCAAAGACAACTGTCCATGTCCAGCGTCCCCTGGCCTTCTCACCTCTCTCACTAGGCTGAGCCGCAAAGGACAATTTCTCGCTTGGTGCTGACCAAACACAAGTGGAGCAACCTCCGTGGCACACGAGGCAGCCACGGAATTCAGGTGCCTCACAAAGCCCAGGCTCGGAAGGCCATGGTCTCTGTAACCAGGGAGACCACCTGCTGCCAAGGGGGGACAAACCCAGGTGGTCCCCACAGGTGGGGCTCAAGTTGGAGCCTCTGGTCACCACCGAGACCTGAGTCTGCTTCATGAGTTTCTGAGCTTCGACTGGAAAACTTTTGACACTGCTTGATGAAGAGCCACCTGCGAGCCTCCCTGACCTCTGCTTCCCGCAGCGCATGGTGGCCGAGGCTTGACCCCGACGGCAGTGAGCTCCCGAGGCCAAGGCCCTCATGCTTTGTGCAGGACATTCAAGGAGGCCATGCCACCCTGAGCCCACCCACAGATGCCCCTCCTTGAAGGCCACAGCCTGGACAGCTCCGTCCTTCCTGACATGTGAGCGCTCCACGGTGGGCTGGCCTCGGAGCCCCAAGTTCTCCTGAGAGGGTCAGGGGCACCAGCCTCCTTTCTCTCTCCTGTGCAACCCTCTTCCCTCGCTGTCACATCACCAGCTCAACAAACGTTTGGTTTCTGTTTGTGGGGCTCCCCAGACTACCTGCACCCCTAAAATCAGGCCTGTGGGGCTGGGGGGTGGATGGGAGGTGCTCCTTTCCACTTGCTCTGGCTCCTCTGGGGCCGCCCACCGTCCTGAGTAAGCTGCCCGCAGCAGGATGGCCTGGCGGCTGGGTCTCGCTCTGTGCCTGGAGCCAGTGTGCACTAGGGCCCACCTTTCCACCATCCAACTGGCAGCTGGCAGTGCCAAGGCGTATGGAGGCACACGGTTAAGATACCACAGACCTTGAGGTGACTGTAGGACGGGTGCAAGGTGTGCTGGGGGAAGGGGAGGGAACCAGGTGTGCCAGGGCATGGGCCTCCCCCCCAGGGCTCCCTGGGACCTCTGCTACGGACGACCCAGGGCTGGGGACACTGGGAGAGCTCATACTCCTGTACACACTGCGGGACCATCAGGGGTGACAGCAGACCCCCCAGGATGTCCCCTCACAGCAGCCCGGCATGGTGCCCAGGGCTCCTCTTTCCTTGAGTTCAGTCTTCCCACAGGGCTGGAAAGGGGAGCAGCACTGGCCCAGTTCCCACACCTTAAGGAAAACAGGCACGGGTGAGGTGGACACCCCCCAAAAGGCACAGGTGAGGTAGATACCCCCAAAAGGTACAGGTGAGACAGACACCCCCAAAAGGCACAGGTGAGGTGGTTGTTGTTGTTATTGTTAGGTGCTGTCCAGTCGGTGTCTGACTCATAGCAACCCTCTGTACAACAGGGGAAACACTATTGTCAGTGCTTCTCTGCTGTTCATAGGGTTTTCAATGTTTTTTTTGGGGGGGGGACTGGGTTGCCAGGTCCTTCTCCCAAGCCTACAGCACCTGGTATTCCCAGGCAGTCTCCCATCCAAGTACTAAGCAGGCCGGACCCTGCTTAGCTTCTGAGATCTGATGAGATCAGATGCCATAGGGCTACGGCTGCAGGCACAGGTGAGGTTGTTGTTGTTGTTAGGTGCCGTTGAGTCGGTATCCGACTCATAGCGACCCTCTGTACAACAGGGGAAACACTATTGCCAGTGCTTCTCTGATGTTCATAGGGTTTTCAATGGCAGATTGATTTTTGGGAGAGGGTTGCCAGGTCCTTCTCCCAAGCCTACAGCTTCTGGTGCTCCCAGGTGATCTCCCATCCAGGTACTAACCAGGCCTGACCCTGCTTAGCTTCCAAGATCTGATGGGATCGGATGACACAGGGCTACAGCTGCAGGCACAGGTGAGGTAGATACCCTCAAAAAGGCACAGGTGAGGCAGACATCCCCTCAGAAGGTGCAGGTGAGACAGACATCCCCTTAGAAGGCACAGGTGAGGCAGACACCCCTCAGAAGGCGCGGGTGAGGCAGACACCCCTCAGAAGGCGTGGGTGAAGCAGACACCCCTCAGAAGGCGTGGGTGAGACAGACACCCCCTGCACACTCATCTGCACACCTGCCTCCCATGCAGCTCCCTGGCCCACCCTGCTGCAAGCCTGCCTGCACCCCCATCTCATCCTTCATGCTGCCCCTGCCCAACACTGCTGCACACCCCCATCCCACTGCTGAACCCCCACATGCATTCTCACCCCACACTGCCACACCTCCCACCCCACCCTGCTGCACACCCCTATCCCACCCCTCTGCCCTCACTCCACACTCTGCACCCCATCTCCCACACTGCTGCACCCCTTCTGCACCCCACCTCACCTAACCACACTGTACCCCCACCCACACACCTCCCAACCCAGCATGTCCCCAGCCAACCCCTCCCCCA